>WEDG01003323.1:0-146286 GCA_017591395.1 Schistocephalus solidus | reverse complement strand
CTGCGCCCTCTCCCATCTCCGGTCTTCTTTGACTCTGTCTTGACACCGGACTCAGGTGGGGAGGAGGAGAGAGTGCGGTAGCTGCAGCGCAAGGCTACTATCACTTAAAACTAATTCACGCGCAAGTCACCGTCCCTGCACCACCTGGTGTGGAGCATACGGTGGACCTCGTCGAAATCGACGGTCGAACTGCCACCAGGCCAGAGGGTTCCCGAACGCTCTCCGCGATTGTCTATCAAACCCGTCGGGATAGTGGAGAAGGCAAAATGGGTTTCTGGAAAAACCACTTTATTCTGGGTCAGAAGAAAACAGCGGATGTCTAGCTCATAAACTCTCGTTTATTTATTGAGTACTGGGTGTTCTCGAACATTCCGACCAATAGCGTGACAATCGCGGAGAGCGTTCGGGAACCCTCTGGCCTACAACGTGGTTCACGTTGACTGGTTGCATCTCACGCTGGAATCCCCTTGCCGAAACTGCTCGAAAGTTTGGGCCGCATGCGTGCATCAGGGCTTCACGCGTGCTCCATGCAGCGGCGAACACTGATTGGTCGCCTGGTATCCTACGCACTCTTTCGTAGACGGCTTGGCCTGCTTCGGCGTGCGACATCACGTGCTCTTTCCGCCTTTGACCGCTTTTCGACTGCGGTTCCCGTCCCCGTAATAATACACATAATGGTATGTTTACAATTTCACCTGACAATTTTTGTTAAATTTCGCAGTCAGTGACCAGCCTGACTTACTGAAGAGGTTTTTCTCCTGTGACGTCTCTATCGGAGAAATCAAACGAAAACCTGTTTGCGTTAGTCTAGCGCACCTCGAGTAATGGAAAATGGAAAAAATACAGTCGATTTCCGTGAAACCATGTTGAAATCTACGCTGTTTGCTATGGACCATAATTGACAACGTATCTGCTATTGAAGGACCGTAAGCACAATTTTCAATAAAGGACTTCTACGCTTAAATTTCGGCGCCTTGCATGAGATAGACATCATGTAGGTGATTGAACTGAAGGACGCATAGGCTGCTTTTTCGTCGCCAAATTTCTCGAGAAAGAAGATTCTTAGGAGAAAAAGACTTTAGGTCCTCGTTGACAGGACACACGTGCGCAGCTAGCGAGGCTCCAATGTCTGATTCCGCCAAGTTAATACTCATTGCAATTAAGAAAGTAGTTGAAAATGGCGTGAGTCATTCCGAAAGTGATCTTCACAGACCGGCAGGGTTGAAAGTTATTTATCAGTAAGAGGGTGATAGAAGTCTTTGGAAAGATCGATGATATGTGACGAGAAATTTGGAAGGGCGCTCAAGAGGACAGATGACGTGGAGAGGATAGAAGGTTGTCATCCATGTTCCATCAACTTAACAATTTCTGTTCCTCCCCGTTCCCGACAGGAAAAGGAACTGCCCATAATACAGGTGGTTTTGCGATAATATGCAGGAAAATTACGGTGTATTAAGGTTAGGGTTACAGGGAACTTTTGGGTGAGAGATAAAGTTAGGGTTAGGACATTCTAATATTCATTCTTCCCAGAATTTAGCGCAATGCCACCTATTTTACGTGGAGTAACATACCTTGTCCTTTATCCTGTTGCGGGAGGGGTTGTATAAGTAATCCTAACCACGAAATTCTTCTAGCCATTTACACTTTACGTCTGCCAGCGTCGAAGAAATCGAGGGACCTTTTTCGGCCCGAAAATTATGCTTAGCCAAATAAGATTCATTAGTGAGATTGGGATATCGACTATTCGGTGCTACTATAGCGTGATTCCTACATTCATTTTTTGTTTCAATTGCAGCCTGCCTTTCCAAATGTCGTTTCAAAAGGTTTGCACTGAAGTGTTGCAGCGTAAAGAAGCGGCGTCACGATATCTCCTCTGGCATTGCCTTTTAGTAAAGGAAAGATATTGCCACATGTGTAATGGGTCGGTGATGTTCACGAACAGGAATGTTTGTGAACAGAATGAGCCGCTGTGAAGGTGCAGAAACAAAGGCTGTCAGTCTCTTCGATAAGTAAGAAAGGGGAAGGAATTCTTACGTTATTGCTATTTGAATCGACGACTTTATTGTATGTTGAAGGTCTGTGACATTCCAGGGCTAGTTTTTTTCTGAAGCACCAAAAGGCCACTGTAAGAAGAGCCAAAGATTACTGGTATTCCTCAAATACTATGATTGACTGGCTAAATTACTGCCAGGAAGTCTGCTTCGAAATGGTGTCTATCGATAGAAGGGTAATGCTGAATGGAACACCTGAAAACCCAATACAAATCGACGTGGTCAGATTTTCAGGGTGCCCTAAGTACAATCGCCTCCATTTTTAGGTGGAGACGTTCCTGCTGAAGAAAACGATGGTGATACAGTATAGAATTATCGGAGCCACGGCTCATGTGTTGATGGTTAATGGGTCTTTGGATGGTGTCAGGGTACCAATGTTAGGTGAAAGTTCGACCGTCGGTTTCGACGAGGTCCACCATGTGCCCTACAGCCAGGTGTCTCAGGGCCGGTGACTTGCACGTGAATCAGATTAAGGTGGTCGTATACTTCCGCTGCATCTACCGCTAGATCTCCTCCTCCCGCACCTTGGCCCCGTGTCATGAACGACCGAAGAAGCCCAGAGGCGGAAGAGGGCGCAGGTGGTTGGCGAAGCTGCCCCCCTGATCGCGACCCGCCAGGTCTGGCTCGCATCCTACGGAGTGGTAGGGCCGTAGAGGCCAAATTAAGAAGAATCCATGGCAGGCCGACTCTCAGTCCACCAGTCGACTACTCCACAAAAAGCACACATTGAACTGACCGCGCAGTCAGAGTTATCCTGTCAGTTGATAATTTTCCAAGCCACGGCTTTTAGCGCACCGTGAAAGCTTCAAACGCGTCTATGTTTTTATAGCGAGGAAAATGCGCTGAGTCATCGACCTCATTCCCAGTCCACAGCCACTGTCCGGTTCGGTCAGTGGACTGGTGCGGGGAATGGGTGGAGCCTCGTCTATCCATGTCACGTACGTGACCTGGCCACCCAAACACAAACGTTAGGATTTCACACAAAGGGGAATTGAGCAGCTCATAGCTCACATGTGTGAGAGTGCCAGAGGTCACGTTCAGGAGGAGCTATTACAGCCTGACTCAGATCACCAGTCGGCCACTCCGCACTAACACACGTTGGACTGCTTGCGAGGTCTGAGTGTGCTTTTCGGTTGGTAACCTACCAAGCCACGGTGCTTAACGCACCGTGATAGCCCCAGGCTCGGATCAAACATTCAGCAGATGAGCCACATGGAGAAGAAGCCGAGGATCATACTTCCCTCTCAGTTGGAGGTACGGGTTGAAAACATAACACATGGATAGGGGTGGCAGCTCAGAACCCAACTCACACAGCCTGGGCCTGTGGTGTTTTTGTGAAGAGGCACGCGGCCAATTAGGCCTATGCGGTGAGTGCATGTGTGTCGACAGTGTGAACATTGGAGACGTACTAGGCGACTGTAAATCGGGGCCCCAGGCACTGGTTCACCAATCTCCGGGCGATGGATTCGCAAGTGATTGATCAGGCCAATGTGTGAGGTAAATGTGTGGTGGCAGTAAGGACCTGATAGGTCGGCTGATGCGATGTCGGTGGTGCTGCTGTTGTTATTTTTGTTGTTGTTCTTGGTGATGGTGGTGGTGGTGGTAATGGTCGCGCCGATGGGAGAGTTGAGACGGGGAGCGTTTATGGCTTTGCAAGACGTGTTAGATGTGCCAAAGTCGCGGTGGATTCCGCTGTCCTGGATGAGCATTTGCCCGAATAGGCCCTGGTTCTGAAGCATTTAAGACATTTCCTTGAATGTCGGGACTTCACCATTTTCACGGAACACAAGCAGGTGACCTTCGCTCTTCGACCCCACTCCAACAAGTACAACCCGAGAGAGATTGACCATTGGATTACAACTCACATTTCATTGATGGTACGAAGAAAAAGGTGGCCAGCATGCTAGCCAGACCGTGCCCCTCTGCTCTCCAACCCTAATACGGGATCGACCATGGCACTATGGCGGTTAAACAAAGACGACTCCGTTGTCCTGGCGACGAGTCATTTAGCAGTTTCGAGCAAGCAGACGTTCCACTCAGCACCGGGCCTGGTGCAATCGCCTGTGACGTGTCGACTCCTATTCATTGCCCTTTCATGCCCGCCTTGATTCATTGAGCTGTGTTTCACACCCTTCATGGGCTCTCCCACCCTGGTACACGAGCCTCACTAAAGCTACTCACGGAAAGGTTCGTCTGGCCTGGTATGAACAAGGACGTACAGCTTGGGCACGGTAGTATCCAATTTCTCAGCGGAACAAGATGCGGCACCACAACAAGTCCTCACCCGGCACCTTCCCCACCCCCCACGCTCGATTCAGCCATGTGCATCTCGATGTCGTAGGTCCCTTGCCTCCATCCCGTGGTTTCACTCGCCTCCTTACCTGCGTCGACCGCTACACTACCTGGCTGAAGTCATCCCTTTGCCTACAATGGAGTCAGAACCCATCGCGAAGGCTTTCAATAGTCGTTGGATCGCCGTTTTCAGTGCTCAATCCCCGATTACGACTGACCAAAGTGCCCAGTTCGAATCTGCCATCTTCCAAGCCCTCGGCAACTTTCTCGGATGCATGTGCATTCGGACGACCGCCTATCATCTAGCTGCCAAGTGCATGGTTAAATGTTTACACCGCCATCTAAAAAATGACTTACATGCCGCAGAAGACCCAGCCAACTGGTCTGACAACCTACCCCTAGCACTAAATTCGGATCTGGACTGCAGCGCGGCCGAATTGGTGTTTGGCACTACCCTCCGACTGCCAGGCGAGATGATCACCCCAACTTCTCGTGGTACTCGTGATAATTCTCGCATAAATTTTATGCATTTCTTGCGGCAGTTCATGTGTTCACTTCCCCTGGTTCCTCCTCGAACTCCACCGACCGAGTCTTATGTCGAAAAAATCGTGGCCAACTGCTCCCATGTGTTTGTTTGGTGTGACCGTTATGCACAACCCACTGGAACCCCCGTTCGGCGTTAGCCCACGTAACACCAAGACCTGCCTGATCCTTCGCGGTGACAAGGAGGGCGTGGTCAGCGTCAATCGGGTCAAGGCTGCTGTCGCGGAGGAACCACCGGACCTGCTCCAAGGACAAAACTGTGCTGACCCGTGTTCATCCACCTTCCCAATCCCCTCATCCAACTTCCCTTCTCCTTTCTCCACCCTCACAACCCTCTCCTTCCACCCATCTTATCCCTACCAACCCCGACCCAAACTATTCCAGTGTTACTGCTAAGCGCACCACTGGTAGCGGCCGTCCAGTTCACTTTCCTGACCGCCTTATCACTCAAGTGTTTTAACATTGCATTTACGTTCGGTGTCGTTTTACTGTTTAGGCGGGGGCACTGGCGTAGCCCTTTGCCATATTTTTTTATTTCTACACAACTTTTTATAGTTATTCTATTTTCTACGCATTTCCTTAATTCGTATTTATCCATATTTTTTTAAGTTAGTTTCCATTAACTGTTACTGCTACAATCAAACTGGTGTGAGTTTCGGTATCATCAACTGACAGTTCATCCAATGCTTTTATTCTTAACTAGGTGGCGTTGTCAGCTAAGTCCGTTATAGCGTAGCTGTTGGCTTAGCACAGCCTCCTGTTCACACGTCCTGCTGACAGAGAAGGGGGGCATGTAAACAATCCTTACCAAGACGAAGTTGGTATAACAACGATCGGCTTGACGAAAGGTACTAGATCTACTAGTTGGAGCCAGATAATTCTAAGTCGGTAGACAGAGGAACCTGATATGTTCGACATGACAATAGCAAGAAGTAACCAGGAGTTATCAGGAGGGGTATCATGGATTTTTCAAATGGGTGCACAGCACTTTATCACTATTTCGGCTGTCGATTTCGACCATGTCTATCGTATGCTCTACAGCAGGGTGGTCCAAGGACGGGGAATTGCACTGAAATATAGTGAGAGCCAAATTTCGCTGCATCTACCTCACTCTGTTCCACTCCACCACCTGGGCTCGGTGTCAAGAAAGAGACAAGAAAACCGAAAATGGGAGAGGGCACAGACCCACGCACACAACACAAAACAAGAAAACAAAACACAAAACAAAACAAAACAAAAAAACACAAAAAAACACAACACAAACAAGAACACAACAACACATAGTAGGGTGGCTCGGATCCCAGTGGAGTGGGAGTGCCATAAAGGTCACATTAAGAAGGATTCATTTCAGCCTGACTCTCAGTCCGTCAGTCAGCAATTCCGCACAAACGCAAAAATACTGGGCTGACCACGCGCTCCGAGTTATCCTGTCAGTAAGCAACCATCCAAGCCACGGCTTTTAACTCACCGTGATAGTTTCAAGCGTGTCAGATTGTTTATAATGATGAAAATTCGCTGAGATATTGACCTCATTCTCTTCCTCACCCCCACAATCAGACTACGGTTCGAGCCGGTCAGTTGTCTGATGCGGGAGTCGGCGCAGTGGCCGAGAGGGCAGCGTACCAGTCGTCGCGCGCCATAGCACGACCTGGCTTCCTTAACGCACAGTTATTTTGGATATTTAATCACAAAGTATTTCCTCTACCAAGCAGTTCAACAATACTGCAGCTATTCAGCATAATAACGCGTCAATATTACTATTCTCCTTCTCTACGAATACAGTAACTACCAAACTGCTTCTACGACTATTATTACTTCCTATTTGCATATGCCTTTGAACTTGACCTGCATGACTTTGAGGTTGAAAGCATTGAGCAGACCAGTGACGAAATGGGTGCAGATATCGGAATATGCGGTACACTTACTACTACTACTACTACTACTACTACTACTACTACTACTACTACTACTACTACTACTACTACTACTACTACTACTACTACTACTACTACTACTACTACTACTACTACTACTAATAATAATAATAATAATAATAATAATAATAATAATAATAATAATAATAATAATAATACTAATACTACTACTACTAAATTCCTTCTTCTAGTTCTACAGTTACTTTTAATAGTATTTCTTCGACCTGCATTACCTCTGTTTTTAGATGCCTTTGATTTTGACCTACGTGAATATGCGGTTGGAAGTATGGAACAGACGGGCGAGGAAATCGGTGCATATATCGGCGCAGGGAGCAAACTCTACGTCTCCTTCGGGTATTACTGGATAGCCGTTGATAGAGTGAATCGCAGTTGGCAGTGACTCTGGTGAATTTGGAGGATGTTCTCACATGTACAATACCATGAGCCATCGGTATCCGCAAGCATTTGGACAAGGCATTTCCGCGCGATCCTATGAAATGTCCCGTTATTCAAGTTTCCTTGTACGTAAGTTTATATCGTAAGATTCGCAGCCTTTCACATTCTTGTCGGTTACCTACCACAGGGAGTTTCTCTCACCTGTCTCATATTTGCAGAAAACCATGAAATTACTGCTTTTTGTTGAATGAGGCTTTGTCTTTATTTATTTAAAATACCAATTTTCGCCAGAAGGCTATTTATTCCTCAATTGTTTTTTTTATTTGACCTTACCGTATTACAAATTTGACGTCCGAATTGTCATACATCACATATTAATTCTAGACAATATGTTCGCCGAAATATATTGTTTTCTTCGACTGCGTATCGCCTGTATTGAAGCATTACATATACTTTAAAGTAGTGATAATTGGTTTACCATCAATTATGTTTTACATGCATCACTTAAGAAATTGTAATTCCAAGTTGAAAATTTACAGGGGTACTTACGGTGTGCCGTAGTCTTAGGTTCTGTCTGCTGCGTGAGTTCCTTTAGTCGGAGGTTCCGGAAGTAGACTTAACTACGCGGCACCACGCCGTCACCAGCTGTGAGCCCCATTTAGTGCCGGATGCCTCCTTCTGTGCGCCAATAGAGTGATTCAAACGGCGGCCACAACGATTGCCCTCGTTGTCGCTTTACAAGTTTACGTGGTGTGTGCGAAAGATGCTGATAGCGATAATGGTTCTAAAGATCTGATCATATGAGTAAATTTAGTCGAATCGTCAGAAAATGGCCTTCTTTGCAAATTCAGGACTCACTTCGCAGTGATCACCCTCATGGACCAGCGGACGGGTGCAGATCTCTATTGTTCCGCGTGCCGCTCCGGATTGCCGCGCTTCAGTTTCATCGCGTGCGCACGTGTGACACTCAGCCCTCAGGAGGGTGAGAGGTACGCGGCTGGTGAGAACAAATGCCATTGCTTCCGGCTGCGCGGCCTGTATGTTCTCTTGCCACATAGGAGGTTGCCTAAATAATTCCCTCTTCGATTTGTGAAACCTAGAAGTGCCCACCAACGGAGGCCGACAAAGGGAATAGTAAAGAAGCGATATAAAGATAAAAAAACTACGTCTATGGGTTAGTTGCGTGTGTTTTTGCGCAACCTAAACGAAATAAACATCCACTTCACCAGATGTAAGTAAGAACAACTTTGTAACCTGCATTGTAAAGGCAATGACTATCAAGTTCTGTAAAAATAAGTGATATAACAAAGTGGTCATTATAGGTTTACCTTCGAGAGCAGTTGACGTTCGCATGCTCAATACCAATGTCAATTGTCATTTGCTGTCTTACTACGCCTGAATTTGTGTTATCAATATTAAAAAGCCATTGAGCAACGTAGAGTGGGATCGTTTATATGCCACCCCCTCGACAAGACACGGAAACAGGAACCACCCGTAATACAAGTTGCTCTGCTCCAAATCCCAAAGAAATAAGGATTCGGGCTATGGGTAGGTTTAGAGTTAAGATAAGGGTTACGGTTAAGGCTTGGGTTGGTATAAGGTTCAGGTCACCAGAATATGTATCCTTCCTGAAAGTGAGCACAGGTCCACCTTTATTATTTGGGCGGGCGTTCCTATTCACGTGTCCTACCGGGGAGGGGCTATCTAACAAATTTCGACCCAAATCAGTGCCGCAATCGATCACCTGGGTACCTGATAGGTTGGATATAAATTTATTTCACCACTTGAAGTTAATATTCAAGTCCTAGGCCCTTGTTCCAAAGCCGATGAACGCACAAGCACTAGGGATATAGGTGCATTTGCCTGAGTTTTCGGAATCACAGAGGAGGCCAGCATCAGCGACTACGAAAATGCAACGGCAAGTTAACAGTTTTACAACAGCTGCGAAGAAAGGGGGTAGGGGTGGAGAGAAAGAGACACTGTTTGCGATAAGGCTGGGTCTAAATTGTCTCACGGCGTGTTGGCACTGTGCGTCCTTGGCTGGGAACAGGCTCGCGACCCTTGGTCGCATGAGCGTAGCGCGTGAGCGCAGGCGGATACGTAGCGCCTTCCGCCTCTGGCGCCCACGCCGCGCAAGAGGCCACATGACGTCTCTTCACTCACGCCCACAGCACCCAAATAGACAGACGCGCGCAGGTCTAAAGCTAGCCGCGCGTCGGGGCCTTTGACCACCACAGAGGTTCTGTATAGAATACACAACTTCTACAGTGTCTTCTCCAAAAGGGAACTAGGCCTGATGATTGTAGTGCTCTGAGCTGAAACACGGCTTACACTCCTAAAGGCATATAAACGTGTCTGAGGAGGAATTTGGTGCCAGATCTCCAGGTCCCCACCAGTTCACTCCTGGGCTCGCGCCATTATCCGCGTGCTCGCGAACCTGAATTGGTGGCTTTCCTCCAGGTTGGGCGTAGCGACTTCAGATCCCCTGAAACCCCCGTTTGTGCTTGATATTCACACGTCGAGGGATTTTCCGGCATGGCCTATAGAGTGGCAAGAACTGTCCCCGCATGGGATTTGATGATTTAAACCAGACTGCTCACCTGCGCCCATTCGGCCCTTATTTTGCAGGGTAGTTGTCGGATGACAGGTGATACCCACATCAAGCTCAGGGACACTAGGTTCCGCTGCATTCTTTGAAGTCGGCAGAGGGCGCTAGTGTTGGTGAGACTATCCCCTTTATTTTACATGGGCGAAGTTTTCGGTGTATACATTCCTTGCTGGTTGGTCCCTAAGATGCCGTAGTTCTCATACTCGTCCTTCTGGCTCATTGCAGTGCATTTCATCCTTTGGAAGAGAGCTCCAGCACGGCAGTGGTGCACCATCTGGTGTTGAGCATGACGGGCTAACGACTGCTGATAAGCCAGAAATGGCTATTCCAGTCTCCATTGTCTTTCCTGCCAATATTCATTGACCTGAGTTGTGTTAGGTCTCAGGTCCCTACTGGCTCTGTGCGCGACGAGGACATTTATAAAATGCAACTGCTGAACTTTATCTTCTTCTTTAGTGAATTGAAAATTAAGGAGATCTCGAAATTGGGATAGCCTGTCCCTCTCATTATAACGAACCTGTCTTGTTTCGTTGTTGGTATTATCTTTAGTGCTGGACTCCGGCGCGATTTAGAAGTCCAAGGCAAATAAACAGGTTTTGCAGATTTGTTTTGCTCTCTATATCATTCTATAGATTTTATAGTTGCGAATCAATTGCACATTGCTGCACACTTCATTTAAACGCTTAGTTTCTGGGTCAATTTTCGTGAGAATGAAGTCATAGCGCTGAACCAAAAATAATATTTTAGTCGCATACTGCGCAAAATAACATGTGTCGCTCAGAAAATACAATTAAATAAGCATGAATAAGCAATCATATACTTATTTAAGCACATCACACTAGATTGCAAGTTTAAGGTGGCTGAATAAAAGAGCACAATTTCAGCTTCGTGTTGCTGAAGCTCGGCAGAACCTAGCGACCGATAGTTCAAAAGTATGCGCAAGCTACATTCAAAATGTTTTGGTTAGCAGTTACTCTGCCAACGCGCGAGTATCTGGACTAATCACAACAAAGAAATAATTATTAAGTGAGACTGCTGGGGAGCCCCTGGCCGCTTAGACCTTCTGTAGCAGGTAAAAAGTGGGACGCCAGTTAGAAGGATAGTTTATTCTGTACAGAACTATCGCAGAAGGGATTGGAGGAAGTTGGCTGCCAGACGAGGGCACGTCCGGTTGCCGCGTCTGCGACGTCCCAAGTGTTCGAGACTGTGCGGTCGTCCCGGGGCGTCCAGTGTGAGGCAGCCTTGAAGATAATTGGCCGATGTGGACAGCCAGACTTGTCGATGACCCGACAACCACTGGTGCGCACATGCATTTAGACGCTAGAGGTTCAGAGTTCAACATGCGCACGGTGTAGGGTCACTATAAGACTCTCAACCAATGGGGGATAAAGAGTGTAGAAACTTATGAACTACAGATATCCTAGATTTCCCGCTCACGTGATGTGTTCTAGGTGGTTAAGAATAGTTAGAAAAAGATTAGTTCAGAAGTAAGTAAGCGGAAAGGATAAAACCCATACATTAGGATAAAGCGATCCCGATCACGGTAAAGCAACTTTCTATCTGTACTCTTTACTCCAAATCCAGGAGCTATTTAGGGAAATGGGTTAAAGAACAGCATTGCCAGTTCTTTTACATGCCCAATCTGCAAACAGGTCATTGCAGTCCCATCGCCAAGGCTTCTTCAAATAATACCGGAAAAACTTATAAGGAAACACTGCACAGCGTTCAGTTTTCATTTACAAGAGGCATTCAGATATTGAACAAATAAGCAAAAAGTAACGAAAACTCCTGCAAAATTGATTGAAAAAAACAGTAAATGCACGTGATTTGTTCGTTTTTATGGATAAAAAACGCCATTCATGGAAAGGTTAATATGCATGTGGGAAAGGACCACCCTCCAAGTGAGGATACATAAGGGTCCGAAACATTCCTCCTTAAGGAAGAATTCCTAAACCGAGATGAGACTATTAAGTGTAGATGCAATCCTTATATTTTGTAGGATAATAGCCGAAGCAGCCGTCAAGTTGACGAGACAGGATCAACCCATCCCTATCCTTACAGTCGAATCGAGGAGGGGAAATCATCAAAGCACAGGGAGATACTTCTTTGCTGACCGCACAAATCATCAGTAGAGTTACGAAAACGGAGGCATCCGCCATGGTCGTGAGCAGAGTGCTTAGGGTTGAAACGAGGAGAGGATTTTAAAAGCCAAGAAGATAATCGTGGCAGGAGGGATGCTATATGTTGATTAAGCAGCCAGTTAAAAACATGGCGTTGTAAAAATCTAAATCAGCGTTTTATTTGGAACAAGTAAAGCGTATCTTATCTGTCCATACTTCCTAGGATAACCCTTTTCAAAGTCCAGATGTTTTATGCTTGATAAAGAAACGGGCAATAACGCCCATCATTTCCTCGGCGAGGTGTTTACGTCATTTCGATTTGAATACCGCTAACTTAGGCGCTGACTATAGTGAAATATTATCCTAAAGGAAACCATATTTGGATGCGAAAAAGAGCAATTGTTTAGGCGCAGAACAAATAGGCGGCAAAGAATACAAAGAAATTATGCGTGACCGATCTACTGGACTAAAAGCACCAAAACGGGGCACATTAGGGCCATAATTAATGCGAAACACGAAACAAAGGCCAATTTCGACGTTTTCCACCCACATCAAGCGCTGTGTGGATGCTGAGGAATTGTAAACGGGAATCAACTTTCTGATGTTCATTTGATTCACGGGCTGTACATCATTTCACTTCAGCTCTTTTATGCATTAATTTTATTTCCTTTGGGGTTATCGAGCTGATGGGTATATTGAGATGGGGGATACCGCCTACGGAGAGATTTCAAAAAAGGACTGCGTGTCGAACGAGTAGACACACCAGAGTGGTGGTATTTTGGGAGAAGGGGCGTCAAGTATGGAATTCGCAGTGAGGCATATGATCAACTTGAACAGCTTCCTATTTTACGCTGGTATGATATTTTGGCATTATTTTGTTTCTAGAAAGATGCCACAAATTGTTATTCTTTTTAAATCATACTTTTCTTTAAACAAATATTAAAAATCTTTTTTATCATTGTCGTTTGCAGATGAAAAGGTTGAAAAACTCGCATAATTATGAAATATGAGTTCTTACGTGGAAGTACGGAATCAAAGACAGCTGGAAATAGGAATGGTAAATTTTGCCCTTATAGTACTCCACAAAAGACAGTATCGAGTTTGCTTGAGAAATTTCGTTCTAGTAACTTTGACCTCGCGAATGATCTACGGGGTTGGAAAGAATCATTGGTAGATAATGACGAACTGAAGGTCAGCGTCGAGTCAGATCCATCTAAAAGTGCTCATGCACTAACGTTAATGTTTTGTGTTAACAAGCAGGCAATATTAAATAACATAGCTGAACTCGGTAAAGTGGAAAATTTCGATCTGTGAGGCTCACATTAACTGACTGAAAAGCAGAAAAAACAACGCTTGGAAGCTTCAATTATGTTGCTTTCTCGTTGCAAAAATGATTCATTTTCAAGGCAAGTCGCAACTTGTGATGAGAAATTTATCAAATATGATCCATATAAAAGCCGTAAAACAGAGACCAAAACGCAATATTTGCCAAAGGAAAAGGGTTTTGAGTGTTTGTTGGTTTGGCACAGATGTGGTCCGTTATTATATGCCTGAAGATGAAACCATCTACCCTTGTATGTAAGCCATAAACATCTACCAGTTATATGCGTCAGTAAGAGTGAGAAGAAAAGAGCTGGCTACGAGCACGGAACTTGCTGTTGAATACTTACGAAGAGTTGTGTCAAGTAGTTTACGAGAGTACTTTAAAGCACTAAAACGATATAAAATCTGGCTCATCGATCACGACAGAGTTAAACTGTTGGACTAAATTATCCAAAAAACTTACAGAAAAACAGCTTGTATTAATCAACCGATCTGTCGCACGACAACGCTAGACCACATACTACACAAAATGACGGGGGCAAAACTAGAGGGGTTGCAGTTGGAATTTCATCCACCATCCACTCATCAGGTCTTGCCACACACTGAATACCACTTCTTCTGGACTTTTGATAACTTTTTTCTCGGGAAAACAACTGCCTTCCAGCAAAAGTGCAAAACAGGCTTTATAAGATTTCACTGACCCTCGATTACCAGGCTTTTACACCACCGAAATGAATAAGCTATCGCTGAAATGGCAAACGTTTATTAACAATATGCGTGCACACTTCGATGGATTAAAATGTTATTTGTGTTTAGAAAACATTAAAAATCTGCGTGTTTTCTACAAATTTACGGGTTGATGACCCAATAAAAGAGCGCCTGTTTACCTATATCATATTTTGCTCATCTAGCACCCGCATGTGACGAGGTGGGGCGTCAGTGTGGCGCCGATTGGATGCAGGCAGACGTGGCTCAGACGCACGTTCACACCTCGCGCTGATTTTCGCAATGATGTGAGCCGTGAGTCGAAAGGTTGACGCTGGTGGACATTGCGTGGCGTGCCCGCTCCAGACCACAGGTGGGCTGGCGACCAATTCTGTCGCACTGGTTTTTGAGGTGGAAACTCGTCATTTTCTGACATCACAACTCGACAGGAGGAGGCCAATAATCCGCATATGGGATGATTAAATAGGAGTATAGGGGGCCGGGGGGGGTGGGTTAGTGGAGGACGGGACATTTCGATGTAAATGTGAGAGGGGGATCTGCGTAATTCAGCTGGCCAGTGGCTTTAGAGCCTCTCAGAAAGCTAGAAGAGGGGGAGGAGGGTGACGAGCGAACACAGGACACAATCATCACGGCCAATGGACCGTCCGGGCGTCGGGCTGTCACCAACAGACATGATTACGATGCCGGGCGGCTTTGTTCAACGCCCCGCTATACCGAAGTAATTCTCTTTCCTTGCGTCATACGGACCGAGCGCAGCACCGGTGAATTGCGTGTAACTTAGTCTGTCGAGGTTAAACTGGTTGACAGCTTGAATGCAGAGAGCGTATAGGCAGCACCACTAGCGTGCTCACCAGACAAGTGACATCGTGAGTTGTGTAAGCTGTTTAGGTTGTTCCCCCGGACACCAAATGTGTGCGGCTGCGACCAACCGATGAAGACATTAATATCAATCGACCTCGCTAGCAAGAGCTTGAGTCGCGCGCATACCCACCATTTGTCACGCGTGTTAAGCGGACCGAAGGAGACATGGGTATGTGACAGCACCGACGTCCATGAGAACGGGCAGCTGCAACTTTATCCTGAGGAAGACTTGCCATGCATCCGCTGCACACACTCTCTTCCCTTACCCAGGCCGCTGCGCTGGTATGATAAAACCAAGACGGTGAGGGAGCGTCGGCGCAGTAGTTGGCAGAGCTAAACAACCTGCCCAAGCCTGTTTCACACGAACTGATCCCCAGTCAATGTACCTGGGCGTTTGGGACCTCCCTCAGTGCTAATGCCATTAACTGCCTTATTGAGAAGGCGCTATTGCAGCTTGAGTCTCAGCTCCCCAGTCACTCCAAAATATTCCCACGAGGTTTGAGTTATCGCATCAGTTGAAAACCTTCCAAGCCACAACTCTTACCATCAGATTGATTATGGTGAGAAATTAAATTGGCATGCCTTGAGAATGGATTCCACGGCGTTGCCTTCCCTCTTTAACGCGCCAACCGACTGTTCGAACACGTCAGTCAGTAAGTGATGGGATTGAATGCAGTGGACGACGCGGAGGGAAGGCCTACGTTTACGGCATACCACCCAAATATGCCTGTAGTTATGGGCTCGCACGGATTCGAGGCAGACCGATTAAAGCGTGTAATGGCCCAATATGACCCCTGTTTGGTGCAGCGCACCTAAAGCGTAACCCGTTTTGGGGGTAGTAAAAACGACCCCATTAGGCATGAACAGGCCAAATCTAACTATCACAAACCTATTGGGGCAGATGAATCTCTCTCTCTCTCTCTCTCTCTCTCTCTCTCTCTCTCTCTCTCTCTCTCTCTCTCTCTCTCTCTCTCTCTCCTATGCTCATAAGTGGGCAGCGCTCCATGAACTAGTAACTCGGGATTTTATCTAAAGTATGTCCCCGATTTTGGCTCTTTCTGTCTTATGTTGTTAACGGAAATTAAGTCTGCCATTCGGCACCCAAGAAATGACCCAGGATGCTTGATCTCCATCCGGTCATGTATTTGAAGATAAAACAGAAAAGCTTTTCTGATGGTATTTGCTTCCTCCACAAAGTTTATGGCATTAATCCGAAATTTAGTATCGCATAGGAACGTGTGACGATGTAATGGACTAGCTGTTTGCTCGTGATGCCTGTTGTCGATGTTGTGTGGCCGATAAGGCGGACAAAAGTACTCAATAACCACGACTCAGTAACTTCTGAGAACCGGTAAAGCGAAAAATGTTATATGCATTTGATATTTTCCGCCGTCCTAGTCTTCCAATATTCCAATAAACAAAAGGTGGGATACCCAAAACCGCAAAATGTACACATGCATTTTTTTAATTTAAAACTTCGCCCATTTATCGAAAGTAATTAGGGCTTATTTCCCACTTTATCTTGACGTGGGTGGCTGGAGCGATTCCCACTAAGTTAGGAAATGAACATGGGTGCCCCTGAATTATCCTCCTGCGAAGCGCATTTTTGTATGCATCAAATCAAGCCCGCGACGCAATTACGATATTTCTCCTGGTTCTCTAGGTCGTCGTCAGACATGAATAAATGTGCAAAAAAATAGTTACCATTTCAAAAGTGCTTAAAAGTCACTGGTTGTTTTTTTGAATGCGCCATAAGCGACCGCCGTGTGCATCAGTCTATTTTGATTGGCTCTCATCTCTTCCACTTTTCCCTGAGGATTTCTTACACGGCATCTGTATCAAGGCTGTGCATGGCACTTGGGACAAATGGTCTCGCCCCTTGACCGCTAGTTGATGTTCGTGAATACGAACTAGCCCCATTATGTATTCCTCTTTAAATGTTTAAGAGCGCCACGGTTCATCTCCTAAAAGACCCCTACTGCCAACATTCCCGTATTACATGCTGCCTTAAGCCATAGTTCGGAGGGGGGCAGGAGGGAGAGGCCTAGACATACGTCTCTGAAGGGTTTATTCGTTGGACGCTACTATAAGCAACACATAAAGATTTAACTTTTCATAATAAACAGATTGTCTTTACAAATCTAAACGTTTCGTGACATAGAGACACTGCTTTTGTCTAAGCTTCGGTCAACCAAATCTTTCCTATTTTCTGGAAAACAATCAGTTGAACTGCCTTCAACATCGGTTCGGATGGGATTGCGTAAAAGGTACCGTCGCTCTCATTGCCTAAGGTCAGAATATAACGAAATGATGACATGAATCTTGTGTGAAATTTTTACTTCAGTCACCTATGTCTCTTACAATAAAACCTTTCAATCAGACCTGAGCAACACGAACAATTTGACTAATCGTCGCTCTAACCACTTTAGTTCCCCCCACAAACCAAAACCGGCGTTTTCACATGGTCTCTGATCCACCCCCACTCCGAGGTGAGAAGAGTTGCTCACACCCCCTCACTAAGATGATGATAACACTCCGAAGTCACTAGAAAAACTGTGGTTCTTCAGATTTGTCCCATCACGCCCGTATCACTTGGGGATAGTCTAGACAGCACAGATTTTTAAAAGACCACACTGAATATGCGAGTTCAGGGAAGAAGGTTGTTTTCTGCAACTGAATATGCGAACTCGAATGTATGTTCTGTTTGGGATCAAGCATTCGCAAAAGATGACCAAACTCCTGCTGTGAATACTATCATCGTTTGAAAGGCTTGGTAATAGAAGTACGATGGAATCGTGCCTGCTTCATGGAACTCACAGTTTTGCATTTGTCAGTAATACCTGTTAAATTCCTTAGAGAGTAGATGTGCTTCTCATGAAAATTCAACCGAATTTCTGAAATGTATTTTCGATTCGAAAAGATTACTTAGGTAGGATTGTGAGAATAAATATCTTGCAGCATAATACCAAGAAATTCCTGCCACTGCAGGATAACAGCCTTAGAACGAGATTCTGTTCGGCAGATTACAAAAAAGCACTGTAAAAAATTGACTGCGTAAGAAGTACGAATTTTAATCATTTATTTTTGATACCCTCCTACATTGAAATATATTTTATGTTAAATACGCACGAAAATATTCTTTCATGTACACGTTTGGTATCAAATTACATCTTCTTAAAATATTTTAATTGAAGAAAGGTATCTTTCTGCTTTAAAAACATTTTTTTTAAATTGCTGCATCACTTTGAGTCCGACCTGCCGTCACACTTGCATTTAGGTCTACCAAAATACAGGCTGCATCCATTCCATCTAAGGAAAATGCTGCTCTTCGCTGCATTCTGAGGAAGCGGTCACATAATGTTCATAAAATTTGGCAATGGAACATGTGTTATACTTTATAATCAGAATTAACAAATAGACCGATACGATGTTTTAAGAATGGGCATTTCACGGGGTTAAAAATATCGTAAGTCGAAATCTTTTTAAACCAGAATGATACCCTTTATTCTGACCAATGAATGCAAAAATAATATTTTCGTGCATTTTTTCAATAAATAAATATAGTTGAATTTATAAGGGCATAGAAAATCAAGGCAAAAATTCCTACTAATTAAGTATTTATTTTTAGAGAGAGTGGTTATTGCAGGTGGCCGGAAAGAAACGCTTCCAAAAACCCGCATCCTGACGTAACTGAAATACCATGGAATTAGGCTGTACGATAGTTACCATTACAACCCTAATTAAGTTACTTTTCCGATTCGAAATCGGATTTTCAGATTTCGCTCCACACTCCCGTAAGAATGACTTATATGACTCACTAACCAGAACACGGGAATAGAAGAGCTATGCCTTAGTAATCATGTTTGCTTCACGCATAAATATCGTATCCTAGTCCGAACACTAACCCTAGCATAACCCTAAACCGTGGTTCTGTTCTCAAGCCCAACTTTACCGTTAACCCTAAACACACTTGACCCTAACATCAGAAGACTAGTTTGCGAGCATACGTAGCGTTAGATAAATGCTCGTCGGGCCGGTATAGTTATATGAGGACGGGGTACAAGTTAAAAAACATGACCTTAATCCTAGGTGAACCCCTTGATTACCTTAAAGTTAAAATTAAGCCCAACTCTAACCTTAAACCTCACCCCAACCCTGACCATAAACATAACCCTATGTTCACTGTAAGTTGGCGCAACGAGAACTATATTTACAGGTGATTCCCGAACTTAGGTCTTGTTTGGGAGGCCACATAAGTCATCCCCACCAACGTTTTATGCGATAGCTACGATATTTTCGCATCTAATTAGGACGTAAACTCAATACACCAGTACTGGCAAGGTAAGGCCTGCGTAACAGGATAAGACCGTAGGCGGGTTACCTCGCACAGAACCCTGTGTTGCCGGCTTGGGCCGCGGTTGGGCTGACGGTGTGAAGCCATGTGTGAATGAGACGGTGAGACATTAGTGTCCACCGCTTGTATGGATTTGTGGGAGGAGTGGCGTGTTCATTGTGGGCCTGGACTTTGCGTCTGAATGCGTGTGTGCGCTCATGTTGCACTCGGTTAGAATGAAAGTCATTGAGCCTGGACCGCTGGCTATGAGACAAATGACCTTGACCCAGCATATTGATTTTCCTGCACTTTATAAAGTCAGATGTAGTTACGTTCACAAAGACCAGAGCAAGATATCCGCACGGAACTTAATAAAACCGCATGCACCCCGCACATGATGAACTGGCCCGATGGGGGAGAAAAAGAGCCACCAAAACGAGCGAGGAGCAACTACCCCTCCATCGGGTGATGACTCATGGATGACTCGCAGATGGCGAATCCGCCACACATCTGCCCAAGGCTGGTTAGCTCGATATACCAGTTGCACTTCGGTTCACTGTATATTTAACGCCTTGGCAATGGTGAGCCAACCAAGTTCTTCAAACTGTCAACAATTCAATAAATCTGTTCTGGTGAACCCTCCCGCTTTATAAAAGGACTATATATAAAGTCAGAAAATAAGACTCCATATGTAGATGTGCTGCTTGAGTACTTTTGTCTAGCTGTACCGTCAAGCAGAAACTGATTACACACAGTCCATTGGTCAGAAATGGAAGATTGACTGTTCCACATAAGATAGTTTAAGTAGATAAACATACAGTAATTGCATTTAATGAAACCAAAACCCCAAGGAAACTTACGCAAACTTACTAAGTCTGCGGAATGCGAAATAATGACTATAACTCACACTGACGAAGATTTCACTGATCCTCCTTCGATACGGTAAGTCATTTCTTTATCTTTCATGTATGTATCGGACCGAATACTAGAAGAACTCTTTAATATCCACCAGATCATAAAGCAGCATGTCAAGTTCGGTTCTTATTCGATTTACGAGTACGCCCAAATCTTGTCTCATTTTCTCAAAACTTAAAAGCCTTATATGGAAGCTATTCGAGGATCCAACCTGACTCCTCTAGATCCTAACTCATATGAACATGTTCGTATCACAAAATGCATTTGGCTCCCACGAGACTTCCTGCCATTATAGACCTCCCACCTGACGCAAGCAGACAAGACATCACGAGCATTATGTGCTTTTCAAATGTGTGATTGCAAGTGTTAAACCCTTACTGTTCTAGTCGAATCCGAATTTGGGTTCTTGTCCAAGGACCCACCGCGAAAGATG
This sequence comes from Schistocephalus solidus, assembly GCA_017591395.1. Classification (NCBI taxonomy): domain Eukaryota; kingdom Metazoa; phylum Platyhelminthes; class Cestoda; order Diphyllobothriidea; family Diphyllobothriidae; genus Schistocephalus; species Schistocephalus solidus. The sequence goes on along the minus strand of WEDG01003323.1, from coordinate 125,751 downwards.
GCACTGTCATGCTTCTTTAATTTTCGTAAACCTGCATTCCGTTGCTGAGAAAGTAAATTAAAATGCAAACTGGTACTGACCCAAAGGCGAGATTAAAAATTTACGCGCAGAAGAATTTATGGTGGCACCAAAGAGCAACGAGTTTCGAAAAAGCAGCCGACAATACCTTTAATAGTAAATTTCTCGTTGGACAGCAGAACAATCATGTTCAGAGGTTAACCTTCAAGTATCTATTAGATATGACAGTAAAACGAAAAGGAGTGATCGAAAAGATTTGTCGATATGCCCGTTCACAAATAGGAGAAAGATTGGAACAAATCGATTTCCATAGCCCTGGCTACATGTGTTTTGAAACATCAAACGGCTGATATACTTGTTCATCTGAGAGAACATTCAGAGTAAATTGAGGTGAATGATTGTTGGTTACCCTGTGCCCTGACAGAGATCGCCAGAGTGTTTGTGCAAATCGTGTCCACAGTCTTTTCTGCTTAATGGACGAAGACCTATAACTTGATGCTCTTTTCTTGGAACAAAGGCGCTGCAAGGAACAACTGAAGAGTACTGCGACTCAGGAAGAAGTTAAACTATTCTTTTCAAAAATATGAATTCAATATGTCGACGAATTCAGAGAAGGAACCAAGGTGAAACCACCTCAGAAACGACAGAAAAATATGTACCCACAATCACTACCACAGTTTGATCATTGATTCCGACGATGCCACCACGTGCACTATACCAGGGTGAACGCAGGGCTGGTGAGTGGTGTGTGCTTTAATTTATAGCGATATTAGATTTGTACAGCATCTACTGCGCTCTCTCCTCTCCCACCTGGGGCTAAAGTAATGGCCAAGTCGAGAAAACCAGAGTGCGCAGGTGCGGCTAGTAACCCGCACTTAGGCGTGCCACCACACCGCATTTGAGACCATTTTTAATGGTGAACATATCAAATAATGCCTGCCGTGCCTTTATCTAGCACCTGTCTGGGTCCAGCGCATCTACCCCGAGGCCCGTTTAGGCAGCATCAGCGTCATCAAAATCCTGATATCAGCCTCATATGTGAACGGCGAGACAGTTACAAGACTAATGATTTCTAGGGCACATATGATACTCGGATCTACTTGGTAGAGTGCCATTGAAGGAGCCAGTGGATCATATGTTAAATATCAGGCACAAATTTGCCTCCACTTGTCCATATATGGATTGTATTTGACCACTTCCTTGACTTCCATCCGATCGGAGAAGCTAAAAATAAGTCAGTATTGGAATGTTGATATTATAAGAGGGCGTACGAAAAGCGAACAAAAATGGTATTTTGGCCCTTTTTTTCTTGCTTAATTAGAAGGAGCTTGGTAACACAGCTCCCCACACACTGCCTATGCAACAGCTGACAGATGACAGAATACGTGGTTCTATTGGAGTGACTTCTGCTTATTTATTATGATTTTAGGATGCAAATAGGCCTTCCATTTAATCCCGGGCTGTAGAACAGCAATTAGAAGTCAAGAATCTTGTACTGTTGCTATAGTATAATGGTGAGCTCTTTACTCGATGATGAACTAACTCGGGTCCAAGCCTCAGGCGTGCTAGGATCTGGATTTGGCCTAACAACATCTAACGACAAAAAATGAACCGGAAACGACTCTTCCAGCTCCCTCATATTTGTCGGTAAAACTCGGTTACAGGATAAAAGAGCAGAACGCATCGTTAGCCTTGGCGACATCGCAGCAATTTCTAATTTACGGCATTTGCTAAAAGGGCGACGGACAACGGTAGGGTTTCTAGGTCTAATTGCGGTACGAGCTTGAAGAATTTCGGGTTAGCGACTTATGACTGGTTATGGGCCGCTGGTGGAGTGCACATTAATCTTGCAGCCTGCGCGCCCGACCCTGGACGCCAGACGGTTGTCGACCGCTCTAGGACGAGCGCGTCAAAGGGGGATGGGAGAATGCATGCACGTCCTCGCGCAGCCCATTGGTGATCCAGTAATCAAGGTCGTGAGTTTATTGGCTATGTTACTGGGCTGCCTCTATCGTTGTTTGTTGGTCGCGGAACACCGGTAGAAGGGCTCTCTGCGCTAGACCGAACGCGCTGTGCTCGACGGACTTGTTACTCGGTAAGCCGGTTCCATGCTCAACCATAATAAGGGTGGCAATTCCTTGTTTATGTCGCCCAATTTTTAACCATCCTCTTGGACGTAACGGGCAGGATTTCTTATCACTCTTGAAACCATAATAATTAGGGTGCATATGCTATTTTGAAGTTCGCTTGCTTCATACTCATTAGGTGCCTGTCGAGGAGTTTATCATATTTTCCCTGCAAAATTAATTCCTCTACGCTGGCTTGTAAAAGTAGAAACGGAGTCATGTTTTCGGCGTCCTACCAGGTCTACCCAAGCGCTGGCTGGTAGGCTACTAACGTAGTCGAATCGTGCAGTTTTGCTCCAAGTACAGAACTATTTTCAAGGTTAATAAGTAACTTCATGGTACTTTTCGAGGAAGTCTCAAAGTAAAAAAGGGTTTGTAACATTTACTTATCCAAAGTAAAGCAATCCCCAAGGCCGTTATCCCTTACTAGATGGGAGGCCTGGATACTGGTCTTAAATTCCTCGCGGTGATTTGGATTGGCTAACACCCTTCCGTGATGGTAACTGTGACTTGGTTTAAGAATGTGGGGAAGTACTAAACAAGCAGCCGATATAAACCACACAACAGGACTGGCTTTATGATTCGTCAAATGGCCTCTTAGGACACTGCTTAAAAGCGGAGAGTACTGCTCCTTGCTGTTCTTATGTGCTAGCGGGGTTCAACGGTTAGGAGTTAGGATCATCGTGGGTTTCCACAGTGTTAACGCAGGATTTCTAACATTACTTCAGTTCTCAAATATAACCAAACAAGTTTCTTCGCGAATAATACTTCAAATTCCTTCAGCAATCTCAAACTTTATCTTAGTGTTGCAAACTTTCTACATCGGTAGCTGGATACCCCTAAAGGACATCGTAAATATTTGCCCTGGGAATAAGTTTTGCAGGTGGCAGGATTCGGCTGCCTTTGTGCCTCAAGGGAGGTGCCACTTCGAGCTAGTTGATGTACCGATATTGTAAATTTGGTAGCACATCCGAACGTTAGATGTTGCAGATCAATGGTTCGATTCACCCCACAGCGCCTTTTTTCTGCTTGTTCATACACTCAGTTCATTTCAGTTGAGCGTGTTTGAGGATAAATCCATATTTTGTTAACTCCCTAATTTTTAAAATCCCTATTTGTTAATAGAATGGAAGAGGCTAGTTCCAGGAAGTAGTCACGAAGATGGAGCCACAATCGCTTGAGCGAGGGCTTTATTAGCCGGACGTTTCAATTTTGAACTTGAATCCTGCATCAGAGACGAAGGCAAATCATTATCAGCATTTATCTCTGATGAGAGATTCGATTGAGAATCCGAAACGTCAGTCTAATAAAGCTCTTGTTTCAGCGATCTTGTCTCCATCATATATTAACTTTGTTTAGTCTCGTTTGGATTTTATCCTCCGAATGTCGGCCTGGTATCTCCTTGCATTCTTCTTAAAATCGAAACTCGATCACAAAATTAAACTGACTCATTTAATGTTAGCGTGATATTACAACAACCATTCATAAATAAGATAGATTTACTTGAGTGCTTTTAATTTGCTACTGAATTTTATCAGCGCAAGTATATATCCTCAACTAATAACACTGGATGTGCTCAGCGAGGTTGGTTATGTAGTTTCTACGCTTATGACGAACAACGTTTTTTTCTAACCTGATCTTGCTGTTTTCATTTTTCCTGAAGTGTACTAAAATTTTCCTCAACATTAACCATACCTTACGTTTGAGGTTACGTCGTCTACTGCTTCAACACGTTAAAACCTAGTGAAACTTCAGCATATGTAAGAAATCCTATTTGCTAGTCAGTACCAGTAACTATGTCACTGCGCCGACATCGGGCTGGGCGATATTTGACAAGGTAGTCGGCGTGCCAGACCTCACCTATGCGTGGCCTTGCAACATGTTCGTTGGTGGTTCGCCAGGCGTTAGCGTGCATGCTTCATTCCATTATCTGCTATTTGTGGACACGCCAAGTGGCCAGGAACTAGGCTGACGGACGAATCGCTTTCTTGGCTCCTACGCATAGGCTATCCATAGGCTCCCCTATGGAATTGTGTTAGTCCATACACCGCATCCTATACGAATAATGACTATATGCAACTAGGAAAATAATCTTTGCTAAATTTCATTCAGCCCTACTCTCCCACATTATTTCGTATCGCTCCTCTGAAATGTGATTTGGATTCTAAAATATTGCTTAAGTGGGGTTGCAATATTAATTATCAGACAACATAATCCAAAATATTTCAGTCTTATAAAAATATCGGCTTTTGAAAGAGCTTTTCTTCCAGTCGCTTTCAGAAACACCTCATTGTAAAAATGACTACTTAAGTAATATGAGGCTTTTCTCATTGATTTTCGATTTTGTTATTAATTCAAATATATTTTGCAGACAACACGCATAGCAGTATTCTTTCAGTCATTTGATAGCAAAGAACGGTTTCTTCAAATTTTATTCCCGTAGAAGCTTATCTTTCAGTTTGAAAAACTTCATAATTTCTGAATATTTTTGAACCCAAGCCCCTGTTTCACCTGCATTCAAGAGTTCTAAACTAAAAGCAACTCTTTTCTATGTAAGCAAAATCTTAAGTAAATATATATATGAAATGGAACCGACAAAGACAAGGGAGATTGGAATGGCCATTTCTGGCTTATTAGCCGTCATTAGCCAGTCATACCCAATCCGAAGTGTGGCACACCTGGGATTCGAACCCGCGACCTTTGGTATTTGAGTCGAACGCTCTACCATTGAGCCACGGGCTCGTTGTTTTGTCGGTTGTGATCGGGAATATGATAATAGTGTGGGGTTCACCGATCTGCTTAAGGAACATTTATATTCCGTTGTGCCCTGGAGCGAGAGCTCTAGTCTGAGCTCCAGGGCACAATGGAACATACATGTTCCTTAAGCAGATCGGTGAGCCCCAAACTATCATCATATTCCCGATCACAACTCGACAAACAACGAGCCCGTAACTCAATGTAAACGTTCGACTCAAATCAAAGTCGGGAGTTCAAATCGATGTGCTACTGAGATTAGGGTATGACTGGCTGATGACGGCTAATAAGCAGAAATGCCATTCAATCTCTTGTCTATCGGTTCCCACTATCAACATATGCTACACGTCGCTATGCGATCGCCTGCGAGGAGCTCTAGTCTGAGCTCCAGGGCACAACGGAACATGCATGTTCCTTAAGCGAATCGGTGAGCCCCACACTGTTGTCATATATATATATATATATATATATATATATATTATCATTATTTATATATATTATATATTATATATATTATATGTCAAACAAGTGCATGACACTCTCTGATGTGATAAGGATCGCACTCGATCCCATTCTGTCCGCCCGCCCGCCCGCCAGCTAGCCACTGGCGATAAACGAACATTGTGTCATAAGACACATGCCACATATAATGCACACGTGTGTTTTAAAGATGCAACAGGCAAGACGTAGACAGCTGTTTCCCGGTTGTTATCGATCATCAGTACGTCATATGTCTTGTGCAGTGGTGTATATACAAGTCAAACCAGTTATACGTTATAAAAAAGTAATATAGGGTTCGTAAATGTTGCCGAATATGCTGTTAATACAAGTAGCATATATAAATGAATAAATATAGTACATTTCACGGTCTTAAAAAATCCTTTTATTATAAGCTTTTTAAACCGGAATGTATACAATTTGAAGAAAACGTAATTTGCTAACAAATAAGCACAAGAAATAATAATGTTATGCATGTTTTCTACAAAACATATATGAATTTATAAGGGCATCGTAAATCAATGAAAACACTTCAAACTGAGTAAACAATCTTTTATTTCGATGTTGTCTTTGAATGCGATCGAAAAGACGCTTGTTAAAAGCCGTCGTCCTGATGTGACTATAATGTCATTGGATTATACTGTGCGATGAGTACTGTTAAAACCGTACTTAAGAAGCCTTTTTATTTGCTAAAATCACGCTTCTGAATTTCGGTTCACATTTCCTGACTCTGTAATCATTGGTTTTTGACATTCCGGCTGCTCTGCTCACCAAATCACACCCGTCCTACATCTAGTATCATGTACCAATCCACACTCTCGGACAGTGTCTTAGAATATTTGCCGAAGTTGCATTTTGGGGGAAGTATGCCAACGTAGTATTCACCTTCTCCACACTTTAGACGGGTCATAGACGGAAGGCTGCTTTTATTCTTCGCTCGCAATTACTGCTTAACGAGAAATCTCTTAAAATAGTAGTTGGAATGCTGGACTCATTAGCGCATCACTGTACCAGAATCATAGTCTACGCGCCTACCATAGAAATGTTTCTTGTTCAGTAAATTTGAAGTGGAAAAGGAACCAAGGTCAAACTCTTTGCTCTGAAGTTAATTATATTCAAAAATTATAAGAATAAATGATTTGGACAAGGCAAAGGGGATGAAATACGTGGATGGTCATAAAATTTTGTGCCCCCTAATTCAACTGCTCGCGTTCCTTCCCTATTAATAAGATAAGTTGTTTTTATGTAGCCGTCACGTTTGATCGCTCCTGACCTTTTTTATTGAACAGTTAATCGTATTACTATGCCATGACCGTAAGCAGTGGAATAAAAAGTCATTAAATTCTGCATATCTCGTAGACTTTGCCTTGTTCAGAGATAAAATTTTGTCGAAATAGGCTCTATTTTTTGGTTGGAAAGTAGTTAAGACCAGTAATTTCATCAGGCCTTCATGCGCATGCAGCCCTTTGCGGTTCATTATTTTCAGTGGTAAATGTGAACTGGTGCGTTTGCATAACAGACAGACCGGGTAATTTAACACTATAAAGCAGGCCAATCAATGGTCCAGAGAACATAATGCTGCTGCCATAGCCGATAAGGTCGAAAACCGTCGAAATAAAGGAAACATGCGTTCGATATGGTGCATACTATAAGAAAGATTTGCACTATCCTCCAACATTCATCATGCTCCATTGGAAAGACACATTCAAGAAAATTGAAGGGGAAATTTTAGTGGTTCACCTAGCGTAAAGTGTCCGTCTACGCGTTCCAGACAATTGTGGTTCCTCTGCCAAAACCACCTGGCCTTTACTCCGATATCACATTGGTGCTATATGGTTGCAGTAAAAAGTTGCCACTGCAATCCGAGTTTCATTTCCAGAGAAGTCATCTCGTCAGTTCGAAACTTTCTAAGCTCACAGAATTTAATCCACACTCTCTCTTGACTTCTTCTTTCCCTGTGCAGCCACGCTTGTGCATCTGTAACCTTTGTCTGATACTGTTTTTGACTATGGGGTTAAACATGAATCGCAAACTTCAGACAAATGATGTGCTTTTCGAGCGATCAAGTTCCCCTGTTCCTAACCAACGAACCTGCTCTTTTATTTTGGCTGGTCACCCAGTGAGTGAATGGAAAGCTTGACGAAAAACATTTTGTTTTTGAACTTATTAAGATTACTGAGTACAGTATAAATCCGCTCACTTGACAAGGTATCTAGGAAATCTGCTTAAATGGGTCGTGGATGTGAGGTGGGCGGCTTGTGTGAAGATCGAAACTGTTCTTCTGTTAGGCTACAAACTGTATATGCCAATTACTAACTCTAACTGAGTCGTAAGTTTAGCTGGCTGGCTGGCTGGCTGGCACAGAAATAAAGAAGACACTATATCGGAGAAAGGAAAATTAAGAATGAGAAGCACAGATTTGCCAGAAGCTAATTCCTTCGTATTATAAAATTTTTCTCTAGCGATTTATTACGGCATCGGTCCATCAGCTGTGACACCTGAGACTCCGGAGTAGGTGAGAGTAAGTGCAAGACTGCGCCGATGACGATTGTCGTGAAATTCTCCGCTTACAGGCTTTCTCAGATATTTTTAGAGACGTGGCTTCTAACAAACGCGCGTATTTTGCGGAATAGATGCTTTGCCTGTCCTGTTAATTTATTCCTGGCCATGGATAGTGCTTTAAACCCACTTTGCTAATCGAATCACAGTAAGGAATCGTACTACACATGGTAAAAGCACACCTCGAGTACCTGTGTCTTCTGAATGACCAGGAAGTGGAGGAAGTATGCTGTGAAGTTTGGAAAATCATACGGAAAAAGGCTAGGGTCGGTACAAGAATTCTGGCCTTCTCACAATACCTCCAAAGCCTCCAGTCCTCATTAATTTGAAGTTTGACAATCAGGGGGACGTTACTCACAGGACCAGTTCCAACCCAGGCTATTAAAAAGAATTTGGCTATTTTTTCGGAGGGCTTATTTGTTATCACAACTACTTTGGTTGTCTTCTTTCGACTTTGTCCTTTCTGACAACTTAGACAAGGTGTGTGCGGCAAAATATGCTGAACCACAGGCATTATCTTTGTGGCTCCGGTTTTTGGAAGAGAAGCAATCGTTTCCCTGAAGTGTAGGTGGGAAAGCAATTGCAAGTCTCCTCAGGTTGCTACGATCCGCATCCTCCAAATTGTCCCCGAAGTTCGAGAAAAGGTCAAGCAGCGGACATAAGGCTACCGCCTAGCGCTTCGCATATCTCACGGACCCAATTGGACTCTATTTTTGTTCCATTGTCGTCCGACCACTTATAGGGCTGCCCAGGAAAACCACTGCAGTGGTTTGACGATAGCCCGAATTATTTCCAGTGGACATATTACCTACGCCTGCTCAACACTATCCGCTTGGCTCCGGTTTGCGATTGCCTGTTTCAGTCGATTATCTTCTATTCTAAAGGGCCGGCGGCACGTTGTGGAGGCGATGTCGACAAGGGCGGACATCGAGATTGTGGCGCTAATTCGGGCCAGTGGCTTCGATGCGAGTGGTATTTGTGTTTTGAGTTGAGCACGGAAGGCAGTCATAAATAAAACGCTGGCGTTTTTCATCGTGCGATTGTGTGGGCGGGTTGTACTTCATGACAGTAAATAATGTCTACCTGATGCGCATTCGGGCACTGGCGTATGTTAGCTCTTCCACTGGACGCATTTTATGAAAGACCCAGATGCTGTTTGCCGTTAACAACCGTTTCTTGTGCGATTTTCTCAAACTGTTTCACGCAGCGTCATTTACTGTACAGCGCTTGCTCGTGGCTCACTAGCGCACGCGAGAGACGAGAAAAAGATAGGACAAAAAGCGCCCGTGCTGTAGTATACACGGAATCCCTTCCCTTCTCTCGGGCACCGCAGACCATCCGTCATCGCGAGTAAAATTCTGGTAAAGAGAATTGAGCCGCATTCGTCTCACTTGCTGACTTTGCGCCAATTGTTGTCTCTCTGCTTAAGTCGATCGATTCGATCACATGGGAATCAAATCTATCTTAAGAGCAAGGTAGCCAGTTGGGTTCGTTGAGTTAGATTTCACTGACAAATACATTTTGACCATCGTGAATGATTATGCCCATTGTTTGCCCCACGACTTGGTGACTGCGGGTGAATCTATGTATAGCGATAGCAGGCATGTGCATCACCTACCGCACTCTCTCCTCCGTCCACTTTGGCCCGCACGGCCGCAGACGGGCTCGGGCGCAGTGGCTGACAAATTTAAACAACGCATCCGCTCTTGCCATACACCACCGGAATCCCGCAAAATGTGCTAGGTTTTCACAAGAAGGGGCTGTTAAGATCTCATGCCTGACGACGCCATAGAAGAAATATTAAGAAGGAACCCTTGAGTCTGCCTCTCCGCCCCGAGAGGAGAACCGAGTTACCATCTCAGTTGGCAGCCTTCCAAGCCCCGACTTGTAGCGCGTCGTGATATATTCATATGCGCCAGATTTATTCTAGCGAGGAAGGCGCTGAAATGCCGTAGGGGTGGAGACCGCATGGTCGCCCCACTATCTTTTACCTTTCTCATGTACCAGTTTGCCTTGGTAGCCCACCAGCAATCTGGTTTTAGGATTGCGCGCATTGGCTGAAATGACCGGAAGCCTGCGCCGGAAGCCATGACCGGAAGCCTACACCACCAATCCTCCCATGCGTGATATTGGTTACTGAGTGCTCACGGACCCCGTGCAGTCTGGTTAACGCACGCCGGGCCCGAACATGGTCCCGTTTTGGTTCCGTGCGTCTACAGTCTAGCTCGCTATGAGTGTAAAGCAGACGAAGAAGGAAGGTTGGAATGGTCATTTGTTGCTTGGGTGCCTTCGTAAACCAGTCACGTCCTGTATTCCATGCTTACAGGAACCGAGATATGATTACAGTAGAAGTGTTAATCGAAATTTTGAAATTCGTTTGCGTTTAGAAAAGATTACTTAAGTACTATTGTGCGTCAGGCTGTCGGCTTTTGAACACGCTTCCTTTCGGTCGCCTGCATAAACTACACCTTTGAACTATGTACTTTTCCGTTCATGTTGAATGCCCTTACAAATTCATATACATTTTATAAAAACAACTCAGAATATTCATTTTTGTACCCATTTGGTAGAAAATTACGCCTTCAAGTTGTATACTCGAAGAAAGGATATCTTTCGGTTTCGGAAAAATTTCTAAATTCCTGAATAATTTTGAACTCAACCTGCTCTTACACCTGCATTCAGGGTTTCTAAACAAAACGTTATACATTTTCCATGTAAGGAAATTTTCCACTTATAACAGTTATTAAGAAAAAAGATATACAGGATTCGTAGAATGTTGCAGTGAATGCCAAATATATAGTTGACCTTACTATCAGCATTAAGAAATGGAAATATACAATGCTTTTTAAATGGGTATTTCACGGCCCTGAAAAATTTCGTGATTAGAAACTATTTATGACCAAAAGATACCCTTTCTTTGGAAATTAAATTGGAAGAAGGCGTAATTTGCCATAAAATGCGTACAAGGAAAACTATTTTTACGCAAGTTTTCTGTAAAATATTTGAATTTAAAAGGAACTGGCAAAACAAAGGAAAAATATGTACTACTTAATTCGTAATTTTGACAGTGTAGCTTTTAAGAGTGACCGGAAAGAAACCTGTTCAAATGCCGATAACGTGACTTGACTGCAAATTGGAATATGCTGTATGATAACTAACCTTAAAACCATACTTAAGTAACCTTTTTTAAAGCTAAATCACCTCTGCTGTTTGTGCGATCTGAGCCTGAAACTACCACGGTTTACTAGAAGCCATGCCTTTGAAAGCTACCAATTGACGCCCTGTGCCAGACCATGCCGTCAGCCCAGCGTTTTCTGCGTTGAGTGGCTGACCAGTGAACTGAAATCGGACGGCCAGGCTTCTTCTTACGCCCTGGTTTTTGTAATCCTAATGTCGGTGTCAAGCGGGCCAGGTCGTGCAGTGGCGCGCGAAGACGGCTTCGCCGACCTGGTCAGCCACTGCGCTCACTCCAACCTAAGGCAACTGATTGGCTCTGACAGTGGCCTGATTCTGTGGGGTGGAGATAGAATGAGGTCGAATTCCCAGCACATTTTCCTCACTATAAACAATCTGACGCGCTTGAAACTATAAGTAAAAAAGGAGATGGTCGTTCGCTCGCAGAATCATGGCTTTATTCGGCTAAGTTTTCGAACTCGGCCCCTGTCCCCTATAAATTTTGTTTGTTTTTTGTTGCAGCTGTTATCTCTGACGATGGACTCCAGCAAGAGCTCGAAAGTTTAGCCGACTAAAGGAATGATTCCGGCGAGCGAACAGTTATCGTCTTATTTGCTTATACACACACCTGGAATTCGAACATTCGCCTCTATTCGCGCTTGAAATTATCACGGTGCACTAAAAGTCGCGGCTTGGCATGCTGCCAGCTGAAGAGATAAATCATTTCCTCAAACTGCGAGTCAGACTGCGATGGCTCCTTCATAATGTGGCTTTTGTGGTGCTCCCACTCGGCTTGGATCTGAGTCACCACCCTCCCGCCTTTTTGCTGCTGTGTTCTTGTTTGTGAGGGACAACAGTGCGTGAGCCTGCTCCCTGTCCCATCTCCGGTCTTCGTGACTCTGCCTTGACATCGGGCCCAGGTGAGTGAGTGGAACAGAGAGCGAGGTAGAGGCAGCAAAAGTCAGCTCTCACTCTATTCTGGTGCAATTCACCGCTCCTGTGCCACTATGCTGTTGGTGGATATCATCGAACGCCACGGTCGAGCTGATGTGAATCGATAACTAGTTTTTCTGTTTTATGTCTACCACCGCTGGTGTGAGTAAGCGTAAGCTAAGTAGTGGTGTTCCAGGATGAGGCTCATTCATTAGTCACGCATAACACCAGAAAGACATAATTTACCAGTAACTTAAGACTGTGCGTGCCATTAGAGCTATGTGGTAGTTTACTAAGTTCGGACATTTGAGCTTTTGGGAGTTATCCTGGAAGAGTAAGAGAAGTTAGCATGATCAAACCAAAAATCCAACAATAGGCCCATTCAAGTCATTTTGAGCTGGTAAAAGGTAGTTGTTAGCGGTCTATCTAGAAGAGTATATTCATCCGCTCATTCGTTTGAACTAACGCCAAGTATGAATAAAGAAGAATAGCTCAATGCTTTTTTTAGACTCGATGTCCTTTTTCTGCCGTTAACGTCCTTACTGAATGTTGCCCTTCTCACTTTCGAAAAACAATAAATTTGACGTGACACGCGCTTTTTATATCTTATTTAGGCAATTATTGGGGTATTTGTGCACACTTCTCTCTACTGATTCCTGTCAGGTAGTATTATTACGCTAACACCAATAAAAAAGTAAAGGTTTAGTTTTTTTTACTTGTGGAGAAGACCGGGATCCTTGTCTCTATTAAAAAAGGATTCGAGTTCTAGGGGTTCAATCAATGTACCCTAGGATTAACTTGCCGTGATTACATTTCTACATAGACTGAAATTGGGTGGGAAATAGATTGTTTAACTCTCTCGGGCCTGCTAAATCCATCGTCTGTTATTGGTTCTTATTCTTGCTCTGCACCTCTCCAACGTTTGATTTTCAGATTAAGCTTACGGATAGGTTACCAACTATTGCCTTCCAAACCGGATGCCTATGAAATGCAAACGGGCCCCAAACTTATAAATTAACATGTATGGTTGATCGGTTGTGTAAACTCCAAATGAATTCAACAAACATCATCTTATCTTGCTCTAGGACAAATCGGGAAGACATAATGGGACCCCATTTAAGCTAAATAAAAACGAGAAATCTTTGGGCTAGGAGTTATTCGACACAACTCTTTAATATTTCTTTTGAGGCCGGAACTTTGGAAATCGTCGCACTGTAGGAGAAATCTGACATGTCTTGACACATTCTTAAGTGGAAAATTCTCGCTTGATCAGCAAGTAAGTTTCGGTAATTTTTTTCGTGAGATTCGGAAAGATTTTACTGTTAAAAAGTGCAAGTTCGTTCCATATGGTAGTAGTAAAGTTTGTACTCAAGAGAAACGCTTTGAAATATAAGAGCTGCAAGTGCTCCTATACAGCTTTATTCGCCAGACCTTTCGGATTTCAACTCGAACCCTTCATCAGAGACAGTATCAGATTCGGGTCTAATCTGCAAACAATAGATATCTTATCTCATGAAATGTGAACTTAAAGTTTTGAAATGTGTTTTCATTTCGAAAACATTACTTAATGAGGGTTTTCCTAGTAATTATTTTTGCCGCATAATCCCATGACATTTCAGCCACGTCAGGATACCGGGCAGTTTAACGAGTGAGTAAGATTGACTGTCTCCGCGCATATTCCTCAACTGACGAATTTAAATCTACCATGGTACGCTAAGAGCCTGGGTTGTGAGGTCTGCCAACTAAAGGGATAACTCGGACCTCTCAGTCAGACCAATATGCATTTATATGCAGTGAACGACTGAGCGACTGAGAGTCAGGATGCCAAGGCCCCTTTATGTGGCTTCTCTGACGCTCCGCCTCTCAATGGGATCCTAGCCGGCGTGATGATTTGCTTACATACGGGCTCGCCCTGCGCCGGCTTCTTGCAACCTCTCCCACCCCCGGTCTTCTTTTTGACTTGGGCATGAAACCGGGCCCAGGTAGGAGCGGAGATAGAGCGCGGTATGTTGTGCAATTTTACTACCAATATATACAGATTAATATTGCCGGTAAAGACAAGGGAGAGTGGAATGGCCATTTCAGGCTTATTAGCCGCCCTGAGCCAGTCATACCCAACTCCAGGTGGTGCATCACCCGAGGATCGAACCCGTGACCCCTTGGTCAGATGTCCAATGCTCTAACCATTGAGCCACGTTCTCCTTGTCCTGCCGGTTTAGGTCGGGAATATTGACTTGACTCACTCACTCCGCTCTGCCTTAAGGCTTACTCTCGAGCCTCGACATCAGCCGCACAATGTTTAATAGTAGAAAAGACAGATTACCATTGCCGGCAAGGTTAAGGGAGACTGCAATGGCTATTTCTGGCTTATAAGCCGTCGTCCGTTAGTCATACCCAACCCCAGGTGGTGCACCACCCGAGGATCGATGGTTGGTGCGTTGTACTTCTGATAAACGGGTCTCGGGTTTGATCCTCGGAAGTTGCACCACCTGAGGTTGGGTATGACTGGCTGGGGACGGCTAATAAGCCAGAAATGGCCATTCACGTCTCCCTCGTCTTTGCCGTCAATATTCATCTGCTTATTCTACTACTGGCCGCTGTGCGGCCGATGGCGGGGCTCGAGAGTGAGCCTTAAGGCAGAGCTGAACAAGTGAGTTCCGTTAGCGATCGGTGAGCATTCATCAACAAATGCAATATCACGACAGTTCGACCATCGATAATGACGAGGTCCACCGTATGCTCCACGGAAGGGTTGTGCAGGGATGGTGGCTTGCGCGTGATTTAGTTTAAGTGATAGTAGACTTGCGCTGCAGCTACCGCACTCTCTCCTCCCTCACCTGAGCCCGGAGTCATGACAGAGTCAAGAAGACTGGAGATGGGAGAGGGCGGAGGTAAATGGTGCGGCTTGAGCCCCCCTGGGCGTACCACCGCACCTGGCTCGGATCCAACGGAATGGGAGTGCCATAAAGGCCAAATTAATAAGGGGCCATTGAAGCCTGACTCTCAGTCCGCCAGTCAGCCACTAAACACGCGGTCCAAGTGTTCCTGTCAGTTGGCAACCTTCCAAGCCACGGTTTTTAGCACACTGTGATAGTTTCAAGCGCGTCAGATTGTTTATAGTGAGAAAAATGCGCTGAGCTGTTCACCTCACTTTCTCCCCCCACCCGCACAATCAGACTACCATCCGAGCCAGTCAGTTGTCTGATGTGGGAGTAGGCGCATTGGCTGACGGGTCGGCGTACCCATCTTTGCGTACCACAGCACGAGCTGGCCCCCTACAACGCACACACCAGTGTTCACTTACCCAGAGATATGGAGGAGCCATCGCCGTCCGACATTCAGTCCACTGGTCAGCCACTCGACACACACACACGTCAGATTGGCAGCCTTCGAAGCCATGGTTTCTAGGAAACCGTGATATTCACAGGTACGTGATGATGGTGAGGGTGTTGTCTGTGTATTGGTGTAGGAAGTGTGCGCTGATGTGGCCTAGCCTCCAGTGGTTGACCGCCGATTTTCATGGAGGCGCATGTGTCCTAATAGGCCCATGTGGTGTGTAAATGTGCGCGAGGACAGTGAGGGCAGTGGAGGCGGCGATCTCTGCTGTTTGTCGGTGCTCCAGACACTGGTTCGCCAGTCTCTTTACGATGGATTCGCAAGTGACCGACCAGGCCGATGCGTGAGGTGAATGTTCGGTCGCATTGAGAATAGCTTAGGAGAGATTCCCCATCGCCGATGGTGGTGGTGGTAGTGAAGGTGAAGGCGGTGGTGGGGGTAACAGACAATGAGTAGAGGGATGTGGTCTCTATGATGGTGGGAGTAAAGGAAATGATGCCAGGAGTGTGGGGGAGTCAGAAGGAGGGATGGTACACCTAGGGGCCACGGCCACCTGTGCCATCTCCCAGCTCGGGTCTTCTTAATTTGTCTTGACACTGGGCTTAGGTGGGAGAGGAGGAGAAGAGAGTGCTTTGGATGCAGCGCAAGTCTAATATCACTTTAAACTAAATCACGCACAATTCACTGTACCTGCACCATCCTGCTGTGGAGCGTACGGTGGTCCTTTTTGAAATCGACGGTCGAACTATCGTGTAGGCCTTTACATAGTGTCAGCCACTATGACTCAGGTGAAGGCAAGTATAAGGCATCGCAGTGTTTTCCTAAAGCAACCTTACTTTGTGCATTTTTTTGCGTTTTTTGCGCAAAAGGCAAAAATAAAATGGTTTAGCGGTCTTTTTTTTCTTCGGTAAAAATGAAGGCCATTAATAAAATACGTACAAGATACTGTCGAGATAGACTACAGAAACCCCCTTGTTTAATTGTAAATATGCGATAAGATACCTTTTATTGATCTTAGGCATATTAATTGTCGACTTTTGTTGCGGACGTACTTTTTTCTCAGCAATTAGTTTTAATGCTTGGATGAATCTACCAATATGACGCAAACGGTCATCTCAACTAGAAGGTATATTCAAAAGCTTACTACTTCGGTAAATGTATTCAATAAATTCTTTATTTTGGAGGTTTTTATAAACATATAGGACGAAATCTAAAGTTATTGTCAATCGATTGACAAAAGTGAAAATCGTGGCATATTCCCCCGGTATTTCAAGAACGATCTGAAACTAATTGCAATCCAATACCAGAAATAGCTATAAAGAAATTTGACGAAAGGATAGCTCTGTTTATATCACAAAATGGTATGCTTATGCTATCACCTGAAAGAGCTATTTAAATTTATTCTTTGCGTTTACAGCGCTTTTTCACGTTTTCAGAATTTCCCGATTTTTTCAAAAATGTAGTATTTCTCAACAAAATAATATTAATTTTCACATTTTCTTTACGTTTTGAATTCACTTGAGGTTTTTCATTAATATTTCAACGCTATGTTACATGCGTTGATGCCTGTTTGCGAGTGATTATCAATCTTGTCTAAATTTCAGCATTTTGCTTGAATTAGGTCACACGCCGTCTTTACATCGCATCAGTTAATGGTTGCATAACTTAGTAGAAGCAATGCCTGAATAAATTTGCAACCCAAAGAATATATTTCGTTTTCATGTCACAAAAAGTGAGAATTACTCCTGCCAGACATCAGTCGGATGTATTTCCAATTGGATTAACTAAAAGGCATCACCAGTCTGCATTATTACGTCAAACTTGGTCGTTAACGTTTTAACCTGTTTTTTTATCTGTATTACTAGGTTACTCAAGCTCGATTTCGTTTGCATTTAAGTTTTTGTACTATGAGATTTCATCATATATTGGAGCCCGCAGCCTAGATAATTATCGACTTCTGAAATCGCAGGTAAAAAATTCGAAATTAGCCAGCTTGAGATTTACTAGAAAACTGGTCCCTCCATGGTTTTAAGTGTCACGACCAGGCTACCAACTGACCAACTCTAGCGGTTGGCTGGCTGTTTCACGCCCATTTCTGCTAGCCATACAAACTGCGACCGTACCAAATTGATGCGCACCTGCTCTGTGGGTGAATTCGAACCGATATAACGATAACCGTAGAAGCAAGGTTCCGCCAGTCTTCATCGTCCTTATTGCCCTGTAAGGCTGTGTTTGCCGAATTATAATTGCGTAACTGTGTTTATTCACAGAGTCGTGAATTTCCAAAGTTTAACGTTACGGTATTGCGTGTTAAAAGACAGGTGTCAATGTGCTTTTATAGTTTGCTCGACAAAATGACAATATTTTTGCTACTCATAATATTTCCTAACTTTATTTTTTTACCTCTTGAGCAACCAGATTGGATAATTTGCTAGCTTTGCAACGAAACGCCCCGGCTCCTGAGAATACGTGAACCTTCTAATTACGCTCTCTCACAAGACCCATTTTCAATTTTTTGGTAAGGACCATTACCTCCTGAATAATCATTCCAGCCGAACTTTTTCAAGCATACCCGACTCTGTATAACTCGATGAAACGAACGCATGACAAATTTGTAGACACTGATTGCTCCAGGTACAAATTTAATTAGCCATGTGGTAATATTCCCGTATTTTTGCTGTCCCAATGCGGGACTATTTAACAACCGGGTATTCAGTTCTCCGTACCTCACACACTTCTCGTTTTATAAAAATTTTTCAACCTTTTATCAAACAATAACGAGATGAACTTTTTCTTGACTTAACACAGCATGCCGTTTTGCAGTCTTAATTGGCTCTCTCGTTTGTTCTTAAAACTACGTTAATGGCCATCATTGGTATGAGTAATTTTGCACTTTTGCCACGTTTAAAGGCACGTTTTCATTACAGGTGGTAATTGTCCTAACGGCACCATTGTATTACCGTCCAAATTTTCTGGTTGAAAAGCGCTTTGGCTGAAGACCACCGCTGATATAGGTATGGCAGTAAAAGAGGTTTTACGTGTGAAGCCCTGACAACCTTACCGAAAGCACCCTGCTCATTCCATTTCCGGACCAGATACCTCGTGCAGCATTTTCTTATGAGATCAGTCGGCTTCCTACTGACTACTTTTACTGCGCGAGCTTGCATTTAGAGTTACATCTTAGCGCATTAAACCGGGCATGTAGCGTAAGTATGATTTTGTGGCTTGCAACATGCTTTCAGACTTATCATCCGTTCCTTTAAAAGGTCGCACTCGTGCAGCCCCTTTTACCTCATGCCCGTACTAGACGTGGTCTTGCTCAAACTTATTAGGGGAGTGGTTGCATATACACATATCGAACCGAACTCGCTTCGCTACTCAACTGCGAGCATAATTCATTGTTACCTTCACTGTTATTGAACAAGAAGTTGTGTTGACCGTGTTTCCATGTGCGCACCTGCATATTTGACCGATCAGTGTGAGTATTTCCTATCCTCCCCCTCGGCAGATATGCATAAGTTTTCTGTGCCAGCGCGGGGAGCCGCCACTTCCTTTGCTGTGACCAAGACCCCGTGAAAAAGCTACCACCTTTGTACCGTTTCTTGCAGCGTGCCGCGAAGGTCAAAGGTCAAAGTGCAAACTAACGGTAGGACGACCCAACTTTACGCGATAAAAGACGTGAATTGGGGAATACACTTGAAGAAAAGAAATGGAGGGTCGTCTTTCAGAAATTGAGCCAATCGAAGACGACAATTGAGAATTTTCTGGTATGTTTGCACGATTAGATGCGGTCGCGCATTTGAAAACTGTACAAATGGTCAGTGTCTACTGAGGGGATAGCGATCTCAGGTGTAATAATGAGCTTGAAGCTGCGTGATAGGTGGACCTTTCAGCTTTGGCCGCTGGCTTTCCCGCTGTATTCATCCATGGACGCTTCTGTAATTTAGTACAAAAACCTAACGACACTTCTTTCACGCAGTGATGCTTCATGGTAATACTCAAGATGACAACTATCTGCAGGTGCTTTTGAAATGAGATTCTATGCTAAGTACCGAAGCCAAAATCAGCGTAGGGACATTTAAGATAGCGTTTAGACCATAGTGTTTTGTTGCGCTTTTGTTGGAAATCCAAATGATAAATCGAAGCATATTACATCGCTTTATGTGATTTAGAACTTTTAAGAGGGTACTTCACTTTAAATGTTCGATTATTAAGTGTTTGGGTTTCAATATGATTGCAAGCCTACCCCTCGCAAAGACTGGAACTTTTTCACAGGATTCTTGAGTCTTTCCTCCATCCATTAGGCAATTCTCTTTCACCCCATTGGCAGTCGGTTTTATTGGATCGAAATTATCTCCAATGAAGCACAGTAGTACCCACCGGAGTGGAAAAATACTTGCTTGCATGAAATTGTCAGTGGTCTTGATGAATTCTTCGTAATTTCGCTAGAAACTGTCTCTTTTTAGGGTTGTACAAGAAAGGTATCGTTTCTAAGTTCACATGCCGAAACAAATGACCTACAATATTAGGTTTGCAGCGCCAAATAATAACTAGGTGCTAGAAGTAGGTACCGTTCGGAAGCTAGCCACGGAACCCGCTTGTTGTAGGTCTTTTTAACAAATCCAACTAACACTATATCTGAATATAAAATCGTACTTATCTGCGATGTAACTTAGGGGTTTTTCAGGCACTGCAGATTATGCCACTTTAACCGCCGAGTATTTAATTAGCACCAAGTTGAAACCACACATCTCGTTTTGGTGCCCGATAAACTGATGGGTCAGGTGGCTATTAAGTTGAGGAACTGTTTTTCTTACCTCCGAGGCCGCCGAGTTTTTTACAAGTTGGTCAAACGAATTATTAAAATCTGCCAAAATCTTCTTACTTACTACCATTATGAGTCGACAGGTGGGAAGTTGGTTTCAACGATTGCCACCGTAGGATCCACAGCAGAGTGGTGCAGGGACGGTGAATTACGCTTGATTATATTGAGAGTAGACCTCCGCTACATTCGCCTCTATATTCCACTAACCCACCAAGGACCGTAGTAATAAGACCGTGGTTTGGAGAAGGACCATTATGACTCAAGTATGCAGTCAAACTTGACTACCACTTCGGGCATAACTACTGAAATAATTGCACTAATGGTTAGGTTATGAAGTAGTAGTTAGGCGACACTGACTAAGCTTTCTGTCTCACTCCGATTTGCCTGCTTCTTTTATAAAAAATAATCACGAACGCTTTCCATTTTCCAAGAGTCTCCTTTTAATTCACAAACAGAGCAATGCCGCGCATTCAACTGGCTCTGCTCTCCACTGCCGTCCTGGCTCCTCTCAGCTCTGCATTGACGATGCAAGAGGCATTGGCCGACCCCGAAAAGTTCATTTTCTTCGACCAAGGACCTTTTAACTGGTATATGCACATGGGCATCGCCATGCTCCTTACCTACTTAATCCTTCTCGCGTTCACTGTGATTACCACACTCATCACGCGATCAAAGGGATTCTCAAGGAAGATGCGCGAACCCATCCGAAAGAGTTCGTTTATGAAGTAAGCTCCTTCCTAAATCCCAGTCCCTTACTCGGAAATAATAATTACCCAATGTATCACAAGAGGTTAGACATAAGGGGCTTTGTATATGAAGTTCTTATTTGCTAGCCGAAGCTGATACGGTTTTACACCCTTCCCCACGAGAACTAAAATATTTTAGGGATTATCACAAAAGGCTGACCATTTTGCAACCTGTTCTACTGTGAATTACTGCAGTTGGTCTTTTTAGTCTATTTTATCATTTCGTACCTGAAGAAAGTGACTACAACCTTCATTCATTAAGCGGAAGAAAAGCATGCGCCGTTTGAGAAATAGTAAAATTGTTTTATTCTCTCTGAGCTAGGTCCTGACTGATTTCAGGTATATACGCTTCTTGTCTGCTTGCTTCTGCTATGGTACCTTGCTAGTACAGGTCACTAATGCACCCACTTTCCATGCCGACGCAGGCCACTTAGATCTGGGAGCGAGTCTTACCTTAAATTACACCGACACGTCACCTTTCTATAGCAAAATGTCTAATACGGCCGTCTTCCAAATGATACGGCAGCAGACTCAACCCGAGGCACTTTGCGTTTGCGGGATTTGATGAAGTCCGTTTGGCAACTGGTGGCCAAACTAATATGTCGGGCGCAAGGGACTTTCAGTTTGAAAGTGCTAACGATATATCATACGGTCCTGCTCTTCCTATAACGCCACTGGCCACCACATCTTCCTGCTCATCCGACAGATTATCTTTTCAGGCAGCTGGAATTGCTTCTGTACAGTAAGACACTCTAGAATGCAGACCTCCTTAAAAGTGTTCGAAAGATTAATAAATTCAAAAATCAGCTCTTTGTAAAAATGCATATTTTAATCAGCATGTAATTAGGAGAAGGGCGTTTCAGGCAGAGAATTAAATGCCACTAATACGCTGATACTCGTGCAGGAAAATGCTCGCTCATTTCCACCTTAAAAAGCGATCCTTTGATATGGAAGAGCCTGATATAATCGTGCATCTATTTGGCCCGTTTATGGAACCTCTTCTCCCGCGTCTGCATCATTTGATGTACATCTGACTTCCCTGCGTAGTACACATGCAGTGGGTATGTATAAATTCTGCATTCGTGTGCGTGAGTGCGTTCGATTCGGCTGTGCCATGTGGTGTGGCCACAACGGTTCCACCCTTCGTCCAGGCCTCCACCCTCAACTTGATGTTGAGTGTGTCAGGAATGGGGTTCCGCAAGAGGAAATTCTACATGAAGGGTGCTTTTTGCATCGCTTGCGCATGTCGTTTTTCCATTGACTAAAGACTGCGTGACGGGATGTGGTTGAATCTTTCCAAGTACACGTGCAAATGGCACTTGCTACCTACGCGTTTTTCATTTGATCGAACAGCTCGGCCTTTGATTCCCACGATGTCTACCGCACGCCCAAAGCAGGGCGGGTGCTGGGACGGTGAATTGCGCGCTGATTAGGAGACTGGCGCAGCATCTATCGCACCCTCTCTTCCTCCACTTTCTTGGATCCGGTGTCATGCCAGAATACATAGGTCCCGAGGCAGGATCACTTGCAGTGACTAACAGAACTAAACAGTACGACTACGCGTGCCATACATGACCTGGTTCTAACACAACACCCCAGCTTTTAACACAAAAGAATATAATTTGACCTTATATGCTTACAAAAAGCATATATGCACATCGCGGGGACCAAACATGCAGCTCAACTTGGTTATTTATTTTCAGGATTACTACTGAGCTTGCTTTCGGTAGGCATTTCGCCATCTGTGAAATAGCGATTTGCAGTACAACGGCGCGATAGTTTGGTTGACGATAAGGCTGTAGGCCCAAAATTTGCGTTGAGTGGGAGGTAGCGGTTAAAGGGTAAGAGGCCGTTGGTGGTTTGGTTTTTGGGTTTATGGTTAGGTTTTGCAGCTAGGGAGTTAAGCGTTAGCGTTTGGGTTTACGCGCCAATAACTGTCGGTTAGATAGCCGATAATTTCATAATTCAATAATTGGGAAGGAGACACGATCGCTGGAACAAGGGCCTTATTGCCCTGTTGTTTCGTTTTCTCTCTCAAACCCATCGTCAGAGGCAGTTGTAGAAAAATTAATAGTGGGCAGAAGGTGCGAAGTATTCATAAGACGTGGTTGCCAGGCCACTAGAAGCTTACTATATTCTGCAGTTGTTGAGTTCATCGCTGGGGGTGGTAATTGATGAGATGATAACCTGTCGGTCAATAAGCGAGTCATTAATGACCGTGATTTCATCACGGTATTCCATTCTTGGCGTAACGCTTACTCGGCCGTCTTGGTCGTTGTAGCCGTGACTGATGGTCGCCTGGGTCCCCATATGTTGCTATTAATTTAGCCTGGGCAAGAACACAGCACAGAATATGGAGGCGTAAGGTCATTGTGCTTGCTTATTGAATGTAGGTCGAAGAACCATAACTCAAGCGTCTCACAGATCATGGGGTTGCAGCGCTTGTGGCAGCGTTCCCATTCTAGAAACCAGTAGTACTACAAGTAGTGTGAATCATATATGACAAAGAAATTATACCGCAGTTACGGCATAGGTACTAGCTTAAAGACCAGACACGTGTTTCGCCGATGTTTCTGCTGCTGTGTTACACAGAAACGAGGGGTTGGGCTCCTCAGTGAGTCCCCTAGCGTTCTCTATGCGGTTTCTGGTTTATGGACTCAAGAGAATAGTCGGGGAAATCATTTCTGAAATTATTAAGTGCAGGACATGGAGTCAGGTGATTCGGACATGACTTTTTAGGGTCTGACCCGAAATTTCAATGAACATTTGGGTCGAAGACAATCAACCACTGTGGAATAACCACGTAATGCCCGTTCTACAAACAAGTAGTACTACAAGCAGTATGAATCATATATGACAAAAACGTTTTTATACAGTACTAACGGCATAGGTAATAGCTAAAAGCGTAGACACGTGTTTCGCCGATGTATCTGCTGCTGCGTGACACAGCAACGGGGGGTTCGGCTCCTCAGTGGGTCTCCTAGCGTTTTCTTTGCGGTTTCTGGTGGATGGACTCCAGTGAATAATTTCTGAAATTATTAAGTGCACGGCATGGAGTCAGGTGATTCGGACATGACTTTATAGGGTCTGACCGGAAATTTAAATGAACATTTGGGTCGAAGTCAATCAACAACTGTGGAATAACCACGTATTGCCCATTCTACAAAGAAGTAGTTCTTCAAGTAGCGTGAATCATATATGACAAAGACATTATACCATACTTCCGGCATACGTACTAGCTAAAAGCCCAGACACGTGTTTCGCCGATGTTTCTGCTGCCGCGTGACACAGCAACAGGGAATTTTGCTCCTCAGTGGGTTCCCCAGCGTTCTGTATACGGTTTCTGGTATATGTACTCTAGAGAATAATCGGGTGAATAATTTCTAAATATTTTAGGGCAGGACATGGATTCAGGTGATTCGGACATGACTTTTTAGGGGCTGACCCGAAATTGCAATGAGTGTTTGGGTCGAAGACAAACAACAACTGTGGAATAACCACGTATTGCCCATTCTACAAACACGTAGTGCTACAAGTTGTGTGAATCATATATGACAAAGAAATTATCCGCACTTCCGGCATAGGTAATAGCTAAAAGCCCAGACACGTGTTTTGCCGATGTTTCTGCTGCTGCGCTACAGAGCAACAGGGGATTCGTTTTCTCTGTGGGTTCCCCAGCGTTCTGTATGCGGTTTCTGGTATATGGATTCCAGTCAATTATATCTGAAATTATTAAGTGCTGGGCATGGATTCAGGTGATTCGGACATGAATTTATAGGGTCTGACCGGAAATTTCAATGCGTATTTGGGTTGATGTCAATCAATAACTGTTGAATAACTGCGTATTGCCCATTCTACAAAGAAGTAGTTCTTCAAGTAGCGTGAATCATATATGACAAAGACATTATATCATACTTACGGCATACGTACTATCTAAAAGCCCAGACACGTGTTCCGCCGATGTTTCTGCTGCCGCGTGACACAGCAACGGGGGGTTCGGCTCCTCAGTGGGTCCCCTAGCGTTTTCTTTGCGGTTTCTGGTTTATGGACTCCAGAGAATAATCGGGGAAATAATTTCTGTAATTAATAAGTGCTGGACCATGGAGTCAGGTGATTCGGACATGACCTTTTAGGGTCTGACCCGAAATTTCAATGAGTATTTGGGTCGAAGACAATCAACCACTGTGGAATAACCACGTAATGCCCATTCTACAAACAAGTAGTACTACAAGTTGTGTGAATCGTATATGACAAAGAAATTATGCCGCACTTCCGGCATAGGTACCATCTAAAAGCCCAGACACGTGTTTTGCCGATGTTTCGGCTGCCGCGTGACACAGCAACGGGGGGTTCGGCTCCTCAGTGGGTCCCCTAGCGTTTTATTTGCGGTTGCTGGTTTATGGACTCCAGAGAATAATCGGGGAAATAATTTCTGAAATTATTAAGTGCAGGACTTGGATTCAGGTGATTCGGACATGACTTTTTAGAAGCTGACCCGAAATTGCAATGAGTGTTTGGGTCGAAGACAAACAACAACTGTGGAATAACCACGAAATGCCCATTCTACAATCACGTAGTACTACAAGTTGTGTGAATCATATATGACAAAGAAATTATGCCGCACTTCCGGCATAGGTACCAGCTAAAAGCCCAGAAACGTTTTTCGCCGTTTTCTGCTGAGGCTTAACACAGAAACGGGGTCTCGGCTCCTCAGTGGGTCCCCCAGCGTTCTCTTTGCGGTTTTTGGTATATGTACTCCAGAGAGTAATCGGGGAAATAATTTCTGAAATTATTAAGTGCAGGACATGGAGTCAAGTGATTCGGACATGACTTTATAGGGTCTGACCCGAAATTTCAATGCGTATTTGGTCGAAGACAATCAACCACTGTGGAATAACCACGTATTGTCCATTCTACAAAGAAGTAGTTCTTCAACTAGCGTGAATCATATATGACAATGATATTATACCGCTCATCCGTCATACGTCAAAGCTAAAAGCCCAGACACGTGTTTTGCCGATGTTTCTGCTGCCGCTTGACACAGCAACGTGGGGTTCGGCTCCTTAGGGGGTCCCCTAGCGTTTTCTTTGCGGTTTCTGGTATATGGACTCCAGTGAATAATTTCTGAAATTATTAAGTGCAGGGCATGGAGTCAGGTGATTCGGACATGACTTTATAGGGTCTGACCGGAAATTTAAATGAACATTTGGGTCGAAGTCAATCAACCACTGTAGAAGAACCACGTATTGCTCATTCTACAAAAAAGAAGTAGTTCTCAGGTAGCGTGAATCGTATATGACAAAGAAATTATGCCGCACTTCCGGCATAGGTACTAGCTAAAAGCCCAGACACGTGTTTCGCCGATGTTTCTGCTGCTGCGTGACACAGCAACGAGGGGTTCGGCTCCGCAGTGGGTCCCCTAGCGTTTTCTTTGCGGTTTCTGGTATATGGACTCCAGTGAATAGCATCTGAAATTATTTAGTGCAGGGCATGGAGTCCGGAGATTCGGGCATAACTTTTAGGGGTCTGACCCGAAATTTCAATGCGTATTTGGTCGAAGACAATCAACCACTGTGGAATAACCAGGTATTGCCCATTCTAAAAAGAAGTAGTTTTTCAAGTAGCGTGAATCATATATGACAAAGACAATTTACCGTACTTCCGGCATACGTGCTAGCTAAAAGCCCAGACGAGCGTTTCGCTGATGTTACTGCTGCCGCGTGACACAGCAACGGGGAATTCGGCTCTTCAGTGGGTTTCCCAGCGTTCCGTAAGCAGTTTCTGGTATATGGACTCCAGTCAATTATATCTGAAATTATTAAGTGCAGGGCATGGAGTCAGGTGATTCGGACATGACTTTATAGGGTCTGACCCGAAATTTCAATGCGTATTTGGTCGAAGACAATCAACCACTGTGGAATAACCACGTATTGCCCATTCTACAAAGAAGTAGTTTTTCAAGTAGCGTGAATCATATATGACAAAGACATTATACCGTACTTCCGGCATACGTACTAGCTAAAAGCCCAGACACGTGTTCCGCCGGTGTTTCTGCTGCCGCGTGACACAGCAACGGGGGTTCGGCTCCTCTGTGGGTTCCCCAGCGTTCTGTATGCGGTTTCTGGTATATGGACTCCAGTCAATTATATCTGAAATTATTAAGTGCAGAGCATGGAGTCAGGTGATTCGGACATGACTTTATAGGGTCTGACCCGAAATTTCAATGCGTATTTGGGTCAAAGACAATCAACCACTGTGGAATAACCACGTAATGCCCATTCTACAAACAAGTAGAACTACAAGTTTTGTGAATCATATATGACAAAGAAATTATCCCGCACTTCCGGCATAGGTACTAGCTAAAAGCGTAGACACGTGTTTCGCCGATGTATCTGCTGCTGCGTGACACAGCAACGGGGGGTTCGGCTCCTCAGTGGGTCTCCTTGCGTTTTCTTTGCGGTTTCTGGTGGATGGACTCCAGTGAATAATTTCTGAAATTATTAAGTGCACGGCATGGAGTCAGGTGATTCGGACATGACTTTATAGGGTCTGACCGGAAATTTAAATGAACATTTGGGTCGAAGTCAATCAACAACTGTGGAATAACCACGTATTGCCCATTCTACAAAGAAGTAGTTCTTCAAGTAGCGTGAATCATATATGACAAAGACATTATACCATACTTCCGGCATACGTACTAGCTAAAAAGCCCAGACACGTGTTTCGCCGATGTTTCTGCTGCCGCGTGACACAGCAACAGGGAATTTTGCTCCTCAGTGGGTTCCCCAGCGTTCTGTATACGGTTTCTGGTATATGTACTCTAGAGAATAATCGGGTGAATAATTTCTAAATATTTTAGGGCAGGACATGGATTCAGGTGATTCGGACATGACTTTTTAGGGGCTGACCCGAAATTGCAATGAGTGTTTGGGTCGAAGACAAACAACAACTGTGGAATAACCACGTATTGCCCATTCTACAAACACGTAGTGCTACAAGTTGTGTGAATCATATATGACAAAGAAATTATGCCGCACTTCCGGCATAGGTACCAGCTAAAAAGCCCAGACACGTTTTTTTCGCCGTTTTCTGCTGACGCGTGACACAGAAACGGGGGCTCGGCTTCCTCAGTGGGTCCCCAGCGTTCTCTTTGCGGTAATCGGGGAAATAATTTCTGAAATTATTCAGTACAGGATATGATGTCAGGTGATTCGGACATGAATTTTTATGTATGACTTTATATATATATATATATATATATATATATATATATATATGGCAAAGACGTTATACCGTACTTCCGACATAGATACTAGCTAAAAGCCCAGACACGTGTTTCGCCGATATTTCTGCTGCTGTGTGACACAGCAACGGGGGGTTCGGCTCCGCAGTGGGTCCCCTAGCGTTTTCTTTGCGGTTTCTGGTATATGGACTCCAGTGAATAGCATCTGAAATTATTTAGTGCAGGGCATGGAGTCCGGAGATTCGGACATAACTTTTAGGGGTCTGACCCAAAATTTCAATGCGTATTTGGTCGAAGACAATCAACCACTGTGGAATAACCAGGTATTGCCCATTCTACAAAGAAGTAGTTTTTCAAGTAGCGTGAATCATATATGACAAAGACAATTTACCGTACTTCCGGCATACGTGCTAGCTAAAAGCCCAGACGAGCGTTTCGCTGATGTTACTGCTGCCGCGTGACACAGCAACGGGGAATTCGGCTCTTCAGTGGGTTTCCCAGAGTTCCGTAAGCAGTTTCTGGTATATGGACTCCAGTCAATTATATCTGAAATTATTAAGTGCAGGGCATGGAGTCAGGTGATTCGGACATGACTTTATAGGGTCTGACCCGAAATTTCAATACGTATTTGGTCGAAGACAATCAACCACTGTGGAATAACCACGTATTGCCCATTCTACAAAGAAGTAGTTTTTCAAGTAGCGTGAATCATATATGACAAAGACATTATACCGTACTTCCGGCATACGTACTAGCTAAAAGCCCAGACACGTGTTCCGCCGGTGTTTCTGCTGCCGCGTGACACAGCAACGGGGGTTCGGCTCCTCTGTGGGTTCCCCAGCGTTCTGTATGCGGTTTCTGGTATATGGACTCCAGTCAATTATATCTGAAATTATTAAGTGCAGAGCATGGAGTCAGGTGATTCGGACATGACTTTATAGGGTCTGACCGGAAATTTAAATGAACATTTGGGTCGAAGTCAATCAACAACTGTGGAATAACCACGTATTGCCCATTCTACAAAGAAGTAGTTCTTCAAGTAGCGTGAATCATATATGACAAAGACATTATACCATACTTCCGGCATACGTACTAGCTAAAAGCCCAGACACGTGTTTCGCCGATGTTTCTGCTGCCGCGTGACACAGCAACAGGGAATTTTGCTCCTCAGTGGGTTCCCCAGCGTTCTGTATACGGTTTCCGGTATATGTACTCTAGAGAATAATCGGGTGAATAATTTCTAAATATTTTAGGGCAGGACATGGATTCAGGTGTTTCGGACATGACTTTTTAGGGGCTGACCCGAAATTGCAATGAGTGTTTGGGTCGAAGACAAACAACAACTGTGGAATAACCACGTATTGCCCATTCTACAAACACGTAGTGCTACAAGTTGTGTGAATCATATATGACAAAGAAATTATGCCGCACTTCCGGCATAGGTACCAGCTAAAAGCCCAGACACGTTTTTCGCCGTTTTCTGCTGACGCGTGACACAGAAACGGGGGCTCGGCTCCTCAGTGGGTCCCCCAGCGTTCTCTTTGCGGTAATCGGGGAAATAATTTCTGAAATTATTCAGTACAGGATATGATGTCAGGTGATTTGGACATGACTTTTTATGTATGACTTTATATGACTTTATATATATATATATATATGATAGTGTGTTGCCCACCGATCTGCTTAAGGAAGATGTATGTTCCGTTGGGCCCTGGAGCTCAGACTAGAGCCGTCGCAGGCGGTCGCATAGCAACATGTAGCATATGTTGATAAAGTGGAACCGATAAAGCCAAGGGAGACCTTTATTGCCATTTCTGGTTTATTAGCCTTCATCAGCCTGTCATACCCAATCGCAAGTGCTGAGCACCTGGTATTCGAACCTGCCGAGCTTTGGTAATTGAGCCGAACGCTCTAACATTGTGCCACGAACCTGTTGATTTGTCGATTGCGATCGAGAATACGAAGGTAGTGTGCGGCTCATCAATCTGCTTAAGGAACATGTATGTTCCGTTGTCGTCTGGCGTTCACTTTAGAGCTCTCGCAGGCGGTCGCAATGCGACGTGCAAAATATGTTGATTAAATGTACCGACAAAGGCAAGGGAAAATGGCATGGCCATTTCTGTCTCATAAGCCGTCATCAGTTATTCATAGCCAATCCCAGGTGTGGACCACCTGGAATTTGAACCCGCAATCTTAAGCAATTGAGTCGAATTCTCTGACATTGAGCTACGGTTCGGATGTTTTGCCTGTTGACTTCGGTTGCGGGTAGATTTATACAGTCTGATTCAGGCTTATTCTGCCTTTATTCTGCCAATCCTAACCCTGACTACCAGCTGGAATTGGAAACACAAACTTGTGCTCGACTATTGCGCAGTCAGTCCACACACTGTGTCACGCAGATAGGTCATTAAAACTTCATCGACCCGAATTTCATAAGTACCTCCCCACCTGCAATTATCTGTTGCCGACTCTCCAAGGCTAATACACCAAGCAATACTATTATTATGCCTTGTCTTTGTCAGTAACCCAATATCTATATGTTCATTTCTTGGACTCTGATATAGGAAATCAGCTGTTGTACAAGTATGCTGGCTCTCTGTATTTAAGAACATTGCTATCCGTGCAAAGTAAAAAAATACAAGTCTGATGTCTTGCTTCTCCCTAAGACTCTCAGAACCCTCCGTTTGCCTTGTCTTCTTTATCGATTTCTAGTTTCTCTTTACCTCCTTTTAAAGACGTCACCCGGTACCCATATAGAACTGGCAAAGATTAAGTTCACATCCCACTGTCTTGTTTTTCTTTTAGACAATACGTGGCAAACAACTGAGCTGGCTTGAACGTCGCCTCTCCTGACACCCACTGAACACCTCGAATGTTACTTGAAATCGTCGCTCGTGCTCCCGCCGATAATTATCCCCTTCACCTTTTTCATCTTTCCTACCTGACTTTTAAAATTATCATTTGCATATTTGTGTAACCAGCTGTAGTGGTTTATGGAACGCACGTAGTAAACTTTTCTTCCATCCTTATTCAGACGCATGAACTTCGTATCCCAGGTTCGAAATAATTGACTGCGAGGACTTTTATGCCTGAACATGACTAAATTGCAGCAACTGATGTTATGTGCCTCGAGCACATGGGCGTCCTTTGCCCCCGATATACGCCAAACCTAAGGGATCACGTGATTGCCGCTCATGGGTGTATGAGCATGTGCACATTCAGCTCCCAGAATAGGCTTTCGCCAAACCAAATTAACCCATCAAGCTGCCACGGAATGGCTCTTATGTTAGCCAAAAATTTTCGTGAAGAGGCGTACGCGGGTCTAGAGTCGGCCCCTCGTTCAGGGCTCCGGTCAAACCATCACTAGGTCTCGGTATAGAGAAGATGGCGTCTTTCCGCGAATCCCCCTAAACGGGACTGAGTCATGAACTTGTGATGGTCAAGGCACACCTAGTGCCACGGCCATTAAACGGTATTTCGTTTCCATAATTTGAAAGAGGACTGCACTGTCTCAGTGGACTTGGTTGGACTCAGCACAGGGACAGCCTTGAATGAACGAGTCATCTTCTCATTCACTTCTTAGGTTATACAATCTACAGCCCGGCGGTTAGCTGGAAGATAAGGAAAGCGAGTTCGGAGAATAAACACTTTCTTCTCATTCTGCGAACATATGGGCATTTCTCTTGTCAGCATGCATCTTATTTTTTTAGAGTTCTGGCCGGGATAGTTTATGTAACACCAAATCGCAAGCAGCAACTGAGAGATCGTGTAATAGGGAGCGGTGGTAATTGGAGTTCGACGTACCGGCCAAAAAGTAGTAACATAAATACGGTAGAACAAAAGATAAGTTGATTTCCAACGAAAAACTTTGCTTACAGTTATATAGGTCAATGAAATTAAACGCGTAAATTAAAAAGATAAGAAAGCAATCGTCAATAAATAAGGGTTTTTGATTAAACCGCCACTGGAGAATGCACACGAGGTCAGGAACCAAGAGTCAGATAACCAATGGGAACTAAGGATAGGGAGTGACGATAAGCGGTCTGGGATCTATAGGTAGCCACAGTTAGGTAAGCTGCCTATGTCCTCAGTATGAAACAACCATAATTTTTTCTGAAATACTGGTTATCACACTGCCTTGTTTAATTTCCAAGGAACAGAACTATTCTGCTCAAATATTCATACCGACTTTCTGACCGGTTCGGAAAAAATTTGTTTTGAATAATATACCCTAAGTTTGTACATTAATTACCTCTTTAATTAAGCAAAAGAGAATGAAATCTCGGGAAACGCTGGGGATCCACTGATGAGCCGAAGAACAGAAAGCATTAAAAAGTCTAAACGTGGATAAAGACATAATTATAAGTCAAAGATGTGATCGCTGGAACACGAAGTTTATTGGTCTAACGTTTCGGATTCTCACCCAGTCCCATAAGTACAGACAATCGCAACCGTCTGTGTCTGAGGATGTGTTCGAGTGAGAATTCGAAACTTCAGGCCCTTAAGAGTCCTGTTCAAGAGATTGCAACTTTGACTTCTGAACTGATTCCTGGAACTCTCCTGTTCGCTTCGATTAACAACGACCTAATTATTCTGTCGGCGGACAGAGGTCGCTTTACATCAGTGCTTAACAAATCTGGTTACAAAACGAAAGCTCAGAGCCTACTCGATGACCATCAGTCCTATAAACTATGTCCAGCCAATGAGATGAAATAAGCGAGTCTGTCAAAAGTCATAGCAAACTGTGCAATCACGCCCAGTGATTGGTTTTTCTTGATATCAACTTACACAGCCAAGACGCTATTTTACGGTCTACCAGAAGTACACAACAAAAACAAGCCGTTTAGGTCTATCTTCTCCCTGTAAGGCGCTTCTACATTCGATTTGGCAAACTGGATGCTGGATCCTCTTAAGTTCATTGTAGAAGGATCACCAACAACAGTAGATTCTGCCAAACAGCTCCTTGAACGGATATAACACTTGAAATTAGAGTCAGTTGACTTCATGGTATCAGTTGATGTCATTTCACTTTTCACTTTCATTTCACAACAACAAGCAGTTAATGTTGTGAGACAATTACAGGTTGAACGGTACAACGAGAAGGCTTAGCCCTTGAAGTTCGAACATTTGCTCGAACTTGTAAGACATAGCCTTAAAATCTTTTTAACATCTAACTCCAATCCTCTGTTCGAGCTTCTATGCCATTCTCTTTAAACCTATTTCAACTTTGGTGGACAAATGTATGGACAAATTACAGACATCCCCATGGGCTCCTCCCAAGCAGGCCTGATTGCTGAAATGGTCCTTCAAAGGATAAAACATTTGGCATTCACAAAGTACCAAGCAAAGTTCTGGGACTCGGTAGGTCGATGACACTTGTGTCGTTCTCATAACATCCGACATTGACTTACTAAACTCGGTTGAACGGAATATTCCATTCATGATGAAAGAGGAAAAAACGGCCAACTTTCCTTCCTCGATGTTCTGGTGCGCTGGTGTGCAACAAGACTACTGCAAACTGCAGTATTTCGATAAGCCTATCGCAGCAGCTTATGGTTATTAGGAGAGGCCCCGGACGCTACGACCTGGCCTGGTTCGGTAGAAGGAGAGAAGAAGTAGGACGCCAGTTGGGAGAATTTTTTATTCTGTCCCGAACTGTAGTAGAAGGAATTGGAGGAAAGTGGCAGACGGACGAGGGCATGTCCAGATATAGCTGCGTCTGCGACGTCCCAAGTGTGAGTCCGTGGGGTGTAGGGGAACTAGTTAATGGTAGCACAACACATATAGCATTTGGTCGCTCCATTTGTCTCGTAGAGGTGGTGAATGCTCCTGTGGCCACCTCTCTCACCTGTGGCTTCTCAAAGTTGGGTTCTTCCCAGCGGCCACAACCCAAACAACCGTCACGACCGGCGGGCTAAACCAGGTGAGGGTCTCCGGTGTTGTGTTGCCTACACATCTGGTATATCTGACTCCCGAACTTTCCACCTCTCCTCCTCTCAAAAAGTCCTGCGGTGGGAGCGAAAGCAACCCCGTAGGCGGCCCAGGCTAACTCAGGTCGTTCTCCCACTAAAACAAAACCGTCACCCATAGTGGAGTTCTGCGGCCGTCTGGGATGTCCGAGCAGCCCTATTTAGGGACAGCACTGCTTGCCTTCTCGAAGAGGAAGGGGCTAGAAAAGGTGTCCCAAAAAAATGCTGGTTATCACGTCTTCTGCAGCCGGCCGGGGCTCGCAGATCGCAAAATACGTGGTTGTAAAACTCAAAAAAACAACAATACCCACCGTCCCCATCCCCCCCTCCAGGCTGCTCTGCCTGTATCTTTGGCCGCCCTGGAGACATAGGCGGGCCTCGAGAGTGAGCCCCAGGGCACACCGGGATGGCAGATTCCTGTTCCCGATAGTGTAGGGGAACTAGTTAGGGGTAGCACCACAGAGATAACATTTGGTCGCTCCATTTTTCTCGTACAGGTGGTGAATTCTCCTGTGGCCGCCTCTAACTGGTACCCAACTCATCGGTGGCTCCTCGAAGTTGGATTTTTCCCAGCGGCCACACCCCGGGCAACCGTCACGACCGGCCGGTTAAACCAGATGAGAGTCTCCGGTGCTATGTGTGCCTCATCGCCCGGTATATCTGGCTCCAGAACTACAACCTCCCCCCTCTCAAAAAATCCTACGGTGGGGCGACAGCAACCCCATAGGCGGCCAAGGTTAACTAGGGTCGTTCTCCCACGTAAACCAAACCGTGACCCATAGTGGAGTTCGGCAGCCGTCTGGGATGTCCAAGCAGCCATATTTAGGGACAGCACAGCTTGCCTCCTCGAGGAGGAACGAGCTAGAAAAGTTGCCCTAAACAAATGCTGGGGCTCACGTCTTCTGCAGCCGCCTGAGGCTCGCAGATCGCAAAATACGCGGTCGTCAAACTCAAACAAACAACAATACCCCCCGTCCCAACCTCACTCGCCATACCCTCCAGGCTGCTCGGGTGAGTCCACTCACACTAGCAGCCTGGAATGTTCATTCCCATTTAGACAACCCTAGGAGCAACTGGTCGGAACGGAGGACGGCGTTAGTCGTTCGGGAACTGGCGCGCTACAAGGTGGACATTGCTGCTCTCAGCGAGACCCGATTCTCTGAGCAGGGTCAGCTGGAGGAGGTGGGGGCCGGCTACACCTTCTTCTGGAGCGGCCGGCCAAAGGCAGAGCGACGAGACGCTGGTGTTGCCTTTGCCATCCGTCACGACATCGTGGGACGTCTACCCTGTCTGCCACAGGGTATCAATGATCGCCTGATGAGCCTCCGCCTACTCTTCGGGGAGACCAGTTTGCCACCCTCATCAGCGCCTACGCTCCCCCAATGAAAAGCTCTGATGTGGCGTAGGACAAATTCTACGAGAACCTGAACGCCCTGCTGGCGACTGTACCAAAGGTTGACCAGTAAATTGTCCTTGATGACTTCAACGCCCGCGTCGGGACAAACCATACTGCCACGCAGCGAGTGCTGGGTCACTATGGTCTCGGTAGCTGTAACGATAGCGGCCTCCTTCTGCGCACGTGTGCGGAACACCGTCTCCTGCTGACCAACACCTTCTTCCGCCTTCCGACGCGCATGGTAATCGTAGGGTTCTGAGTAGAACCACTGCTTAGACCCCCTACAAAGTCATTGTATTTGTTACTAAAATGAGGTCCCGTTAACCATGGGTCTAGCAGCTTGCTGATCACGCGACTGCCACTCCTCGTCAAAATTGAATGTGTGGTCGGATCTCGTCGAATGGGCCGTGACCTTAGAGCTGGCGTCATTTCTCCGCGCTGGTAACACGTATTTGTCAATTCGCGTTCAGATCAGTCTTCCAGGTTCTCTGACGTACTTGCTTTGCCCGAAGTTGTATACGATCTCATAAACGATTCGAGGCATTTCTTGCCATGATGATGGATCTTTGAATTTTATTACTCTGCGCTACGGTTAGTCTCAATCTGCGTGAACTTTTTAATTGAGGCGTTTCTGACGTACGGAAGCGCTCGCCAAAATTCGGGGCAGGTGCTAATGCATGCATGTCAACCGGTGCATAAGCACCTGCCCAGAATTTTGGCAAGCGCTTCTGTAAGTCAGCAATATCTTAATTCAAATTTCTCACAGAGCCAGGGTAACCATGGAGCGCAAAGTAATAAAATACAAATCTCCGCCGCCATGGCAAGAAACATCTCGAATTGTTTGTCGGATCTGATTTGCGTGGATAGCCATTTTTTCTGACTACCATTCAAAGATATTTTAATTCAGCAACCTTGTTTATCGGACAGAGGAGGCGTGCCCGACGGGAGTCTGTCGGGCCCCAGCCATTGGCTCACCGGCCTGAGAACGATTAATCGAAAAACAGTTGACCAGGCCAATATCAAAGGTGAAGGTGCAATCACAGCGCGGAAAGGAGGAGACCGAATCCACATTGCTGGTGTTAGAATATATACAGAGGCTGTCTTTTGTGAAATTTAAGTCTCTTCGGTCTCGTTGCCTTTAAACTTGGTCAGAATACGTCAAAGGAGGCCAATACATGCGCAGAAAGTCCAGTAATAGGGTAGAAAACATGGCGGTGGATGATTGCTGTCATGATCGGCTCGTAGAACCTTAGTTTTGTTGGTCTCTCTCTCTCTCGCTTTGCTTTGGCTGTGGCCATACCCCTGGTTTCGAAGATTACAGCTCAAGTCTTCTCGGGAGTGTGCCATGTGTGTAGATCTTGAGCGAGTCACTCCCTGATCTCCATGTCGATCTAGAGGTGACTAAGGGGGTCTTCAAGGTATCCTTATGACAACGCTTTTCTCCACCTTGGCTGTAAATAACCCCAGCTAAGTCTCCATAGTATAGCCACTTGGAAAACACTTACTGTCAGTCCTCATGACTTGGCCTCTCCATCACCAATTCTTCTCAGTGGCATGATACGTTCCTGTCAATTCACCTCCAGCATTCGTTACAAGCAGCTGAGCTGAAAAGGCTAAGAATTCTTGACTGAAATTTACAAAGAGTCCACGTCTACGTCCTGTACAAAACCGTTGTTAGGA
Organism: Schistocephalus solidus; assembly: GCA_017591395.1. Lineage (NCBI taxonomy): Eukaryota > Metazoa > Platyhelminthes > Cestoda > Diphyllobothriidea > Diphyllobothriidae > Schistocephalus > Schistocephalus solidus. Next base: position 88,494 of record WEDG01003323.1, on the reverse strand, counting down.
TAACAACCGTGCACTTCCGTTCTGCGTTGAGTAGGATGCCACGCCGGCCCCAGACGGAGTGCTCTAGTCGACCGAAAGTCTGACTGACTTTGGAGATTGGACTTGCGATTTCCTCGTCAATTTTAATTTTTCTTGAAGTCGTAAGCCCAAGACACCTGAATTTATCCACTGCTGTGAAATGAATACCACATGCATTGAAAAGGGATTCAGTGCAGTCAGCCTTTTGGCACCGGTTGGTGCATGATCACCGTCTTCTCCGTGCTTATGGTCAGGTCGAAGTTTGCAAAGCTGGGGTGTGAAACGCCTCACATTCCACTGCATGTCCTCCTTTGTTGCGGTTTTTAGCAAACATTCATCCGAAAACTCCAGTTCGAGCGTCGATTTCTACGATGTCCACCTTATGCTCCACAGGAGAGTGCTGCGGGGCAGGTCAAGAAGCCCGGAGATGGAAGATGGCGAACAATATGTAGTGGACACTGTCCTTGGATAGCCTCGAAGATGCTCACATGCGATGTATATTAGGCAGTTTTCCTTCGGTTCGGTAGGCGATATATATTCCCGACAGCTCCTCACGGATGGTGTCATCACCACATCGGAGAACATAGAAGTGAATTGAGTGGACGCGAGTACGCAGACCCAGGTCACTCCATTTGTTCTAACGAATGTTTCGGGGACGTCCCCGTCATCAGTACTGCGCGCCATTACCTCGATCATCTTTTTATCCTAGCGTTTGTGTAGATTGCTCCGGGACTCCGAATTTCAGCATAATTCCTCAGGTCCCATCGCGATTCACTGGGTCAAGTTACGCACGCAGATTTTCGAAGACGATACATAAGCTGTTTCTCATTGACGGAAACTTTACTCCCTAGGTGTGGCATTTGCTGTAGGTGCGTATCCCCAAAAGCGTCCGCCTTGATTTAATTCGGCTTTCTCTATGGTCGAATACATCTACCGCGTGACTTGTTATAGAGGCATGTGTATCACATACCTTAAAGTACAAGAATTTTTGAGCTATTTCCGAAACATCCATGAAAGTTGACGACATGATCTTTCTTTCTTTCTCTCTCTCTCTCTCTCTCTCTCTCTCTCTCTCTCTCTCTCTCTCTCTCTCTCTCTCTCTCTCTCTCTCTCTCTCCTCTCTCTCTCTCTCTCTCTCTCTCTCTCTCTCTCTCTCTCTCTCTCTCTCTCTCTCTCTCTCTCTCTCTCTCTCCTCCTCTCTCTCTCTCTCTCTCTCTCTCCTCTCTCTCTCTCTCTCTCTCTCTCTCTCTCTCTCTCTCTCTCTCTCTCTCTCTCTCTCCCGTTTGCGCACGCCCTGGTCTTTAAAACGGTAATTGTTGCCTCAGACAGCAGACCGGGGGGACCTTCTGTTCTATCTTGTCAACAGACACTTAGTCAACTGATTGTGATGGCCAAAGTACTTCCAGTGTGGTTCGAACATTCAAACAGGATGAAAAAAAATATGTATAGAGCGCGTCACGTGGACCACCTGGTGTGCGATTAAGTCTGATTTCACGTGAATGGAGAACAAAAGCCCGCCATTAGACCCTTGATAGCTGCACGTGCGTTAGCAAGAGTCTGTGGGGAATTCACATTACTGCATATGGCTGGTGTTCTAAATTGCATCTGTCGTGTGCAGGTTAAAACTCCATTCGATGCAGCTGACGGTATAGCTCTTGAAATATTTCTGCTCACCATGGTATCGTGTGACAAACTGTGGCTGCTTCCAGGGACTGGCCACTGAAGTGTGCATCGAAACAGAGCACGCCAACACCCAGACATTCACCCCTTGACTCCTAGGCACTTCTTATGCTACATTGCTTAAATTAAAATAATCCATTCTAGAGCGCACATAGGCCTGAGTTAGAAACTAATTTCTGAACTTGAAGCATCTTTATAACGTGGAGTAATTACCCCCAAAAGCGCTCCTTGAAATGGAACTATTACTCACTGCGCCACGAGCTCGATGTCTTGCCGACTTCGATCGGGAATAGTAATTATCGTAAAAACACGCACACGGCTACGTTATAGAACTCACTCGTCCCGTTGTGCCTTGGGGCTCACTCTAGAGCCCCGACTACAGCCGCAACCTGGCTAAGGATATAGGCGCAATAACCTGAATGGAAAACGCGGTGAACATATGAGTGGCCATTTATGGCAAATTAGCAATATTCAAGTAGGCAAACCAACCCAATGTGCTTCTGAGCCCATGGCTCGAACTAGCGACTTGTTGGTTAGAAGTCAAACGCTCTAAAACTGCACCACGAGCTCGATGTATTGCCAGTTTCTATCGGGAATATAAACTATCGTAAGTACGCGCATAAATATCGGTGTCGGCACTCATTCATCCCGATGTGCCTTGCGGGTCACTTTAGATTCCCGACAGCAGTCACAGCGCGGCTTATGACATAGGCTCAATAACTTAACGGAAAATTACAGGCAACATATGAACTCGTGACCTGTTGGTTAGAGGTGAAAGGCTAAACCACTGCACCACGAGCTCGTTTAACTGCCGGTCTCCATCGGGAATATTAACATTTGGAAGCAGGAGCTCAAAAATCGGTTAGAGTCCTCACTCATCCATTTGGTTCTTGAGGCTCACTCTCGAGCCCCGACAGCAGCCGTAGGGCGGATAATGATATAACCACAATAACCTGACCGAAAAAAAGAAAAGAATCCGGAAGTGCTATTTGTGGCATATTTCCAGTCGAAAGATAGCTAACGCAACCCAATGGGAATCGACGCCCGAGGCTCGAAATGGCGACCTGCTGGTAAGAAGTCAAACGGAGTACAACTGCGCCCCGATCTTGCTGTCTTGCAGGTCTCGATCGGGAATATTAGTTATGGTAAGTAGGCGCACCCTGCTAAGTTACAGGACTCACTCATCCCGTTGGGCCTTGGCAATCACTCTCGATTCCCGAAAGCATTCGCAGGACGACTAATGCTATAGGCTCAATAATCTGACCGAAACATACACGGAACATATGTTCGGCCATTTATGGCACATTAGCCGTCGTCAGGTCACCAAACCACAACCCAGGCGCTGCGGTGACCGAGGCTCGAACACGCGATGCATTGGTTCAAATTCAACAGCTCTACAATGGCGTCACGGTCTAGTTGTCTTGCCGGTCTTGATCGGGAATATTAAATATGCTAAGTATACAAAAATCGCTCGGTTACAGGACTCACTCGTCCCGTTGTGCCTTAGGGCTCACTCTAGAGCCCCAACTGCAGCCACAGCACAGCTAATGATATGGGCGCAATAACATAACCGGCAAACACAGTGAACATATGAGTGGCCATTTATGGCATAGTTGCAGTCGTCAGGTAGCCAACTCGACCCAATGTGCTTTGGCGCCCGAAGCTCGAAATCGCGGCCTGCTGGTTCAAAGTCAAACGCTCTACCACTGTTCACGAGCAGGTTGACAATTCAGCTCAAATTTAAAAGATTAACTATGGTGAATAGGTGCTCAATGATCGGTTATAGGACTTAATCGTCCCGTTGTGCCCTTGGGCTCACTCTAAAGCCCCGAATGCAGCCGCAGCACGGCTAAGGATATGGGTGCAATAACATGACTGGCAAAAACAGTGAACATATGCACGGCCATTTATGGCAAATGAGCGAAATTCAAGTAGGCAAACAAACTCAATGTGCTTCTGAGTCCAAGGATCGAACTAGCGACTTGTTGGTTAGAAGTCAAGCACTCTTCCACTGCGCCACAAGCTCGTTCACTTCCAGCTTCGATCCGGAATATTAATTATGGTAAGTATGAGCTCAAAAATCGGGTACAATACGCATTCGTCCCGTTGTTTCTTGAGGGTCACTGTAGAATCCTGAGAGCATCTGCAAGGTGGCTTAATATAGAGACAGACAAGGAACACTGGAACGATCATTTATGCTATATTAGCGATCGTCAGGTAGCCAAACCAACCCAATGTGCTTCTGAGCCCAAGGCTCGATCCCACGATATTTTGATCAGAAGACAAAACTCATCTATTGCGCCACCAGGTCGTTCATTTTTAAGTTCGATCACGAATATTTATTATGGAAAGAAGGACCGCAATGATCGGTTGCAATACGCACTCATCCTGTTGTGCCTTGCAGTCCCACTGACGTCCCAAAAGCAACCGCAGCGTGGCGAACGAGTTAGGCAAAATAACATGACCGACAAAGACAAGGAACACTGAAACAAGCATTTATGCCATATTATCAATCGTCCAGTTAACAACCCAACCCAATGTGTTTCTGAGCATGACTCGAACATGCGACATGTTTGTTAGCAGTCAAACGTTCTTCCACTGCACCATAAGCTCGTTCACTTCCAGCTTCCATCGGGAATATTAAATAAGGGTAAGAAGGAGCTCAAAGATCGGTTTACAATACGCACTTGTCCTGTTGTTCCCTGGGGTCAATCTGACGCCCAGACAGCAGCCACAGCGCGTCTGTTGATTAAGGCAAAATAACATGACTGGAACACTGGAATGAACATTTATGCCATATTGGGGATCTTCAGGTAGGCAAAACCCCAATGTGCTTCTGAGCCCTAGGCTCGAAAACGCGACATTTTGGTCAGAAGTCAAACGCTCTTCCACTGTTCCACAAGCTCTTTCCCGTCGAGCTTCGATCGGGAATATTAATTTTGGTAAGTAGGAGCACAAAGATCGCTTAAAATACGCAATCGTCCCGTTGATTTTTGAGGCTTAACGTAAAATTCTGAGAGCAGCCGCATAGCAGCTAAATATGCAGGCAGATTAACATGACCGGGAAAGAGAAGGTTCACTGGGATGACCATTTATGCCATATAAGCGATCGCGAGGTAGCCAACTCAACCCAATATGCTTCTGAGCGCGAGGCTCGAAGTCAAACGCTTTTCCACTGCGCCACATGCTCGTTAACTTCCTGCTTCGATCGGGAAAATTAATTATGGTAAGAAGGAACTCAAAGCTCGTTTCCAATACGCACTCATCCGGTATTTCCTTGGGGTCACTCTGGGGTCCCCAACCGCGGCTGCAGCTGGGCGAACGATGCAGGCAAAATAACATGACCGGGAAAGAGAAGGTTCACTGGGACGACCATTTATGCCATATTAGCGATCGCGAGGTAGCCAACTCAACCCAATATGCTTCTGAGCGCGAGGCTCGAAGTCAAACGCTTTTCCACTGCGCCACATGCTCGTTAACTTCCTGCTTCGATCGGGAAAATTAATTATGGTAAGAAGGAACTCAAAGCTCGTTTCCAATACGCACTCATCCGGTATTTCCTTGGGGTCACTCTGGGGTCCCCAACCGCGGCTGCAGCTGGGCGAACGATGCAAGCAAAATAACATGACCGGGAAAGAGAAGGTTCACTGGGACGACCATTTATGCCATATTAGCGATCGCGAGGTAGCCAACTCAACCCAATATGCTTCTGAGCGCGAGGCTCGAAGTCAAACGCTTTTCCACTGCGCCACATGCTCGTTAACTTCCTGCTTCGATCGGGAAAATTAATTATGGTAAGAAGGAACTCAAAGCTCGTTTCCAATACGCACTCATCCGGTATTTCCTTGGGGTCACTCTGGGGTCCCCAACAGGGGCTGCAGCTGAGCAAACGATGCAAGCAAAATAACATGACCAACAAAGACAAGGAGCACGGAAACAACCATTTATGCCATATTAGCGATCATCAGGTAGGCAACCCAACCCAACGTGCTTCTGCGCCAGAAGCTCGAGCACGCGGCATGTTTGCTAGAAGTCAAACGCTCTTCCACTGCGTCACGAACTAGTTCGTTCGGAAATATTAATTTTGTTAAAAGATCGATTACGATACGCACGCCTCCTGTTGTGCCTTGAGGTCACTCTGACACCCCGATAGCAGCCTCAGCGTTGCTGAATATTGAGGCAAAGTAAAATGACCGACAATTACAGGAAACATTTGAACGACCACTAATGCCATATTAGCAAACTTCAGGTACGCCTCCAAGCAGCCGTTGGTGGGGCACTAGAGTGAGCCCCAGGGTACACCGGCACGAGTGTGTCCTGCTACCGATCGGTGAGCACCTATTTCGTATAGTTAATTATCCCGATCGAAAATGGAAAGAAAAATATCCTATGATGCAACAGGTAGAGCGTGTTACTTGTAAGCATCAAGTTGAGATTTCGGGCCTAGGGCTCTTCCATGCCTGTATTTGGGTACAGCGGACTGGTGAATGCTAAGGAGCTAGCAAGCGCCATTTTATTCTCCATTGACTTTGACGTTCATGTTACTCTGCCTGTATCTTTGGCCGCCCTGGAGACATAGGCGGGCCTCGAGAGTGAGCCCCAGGGCACACCGGGATGGCAGATTCCTGTTCCCGATAGTGTAGGGGAACTAGTTAGGGGTAGCACCACAGAGATAACATTTGGTCGCTCCATTTTTCTCGTACAGGTGGTGAATTCTCCTGTGGCCGCCTCTAACTGGTACCCAACTCATCGGTGGCTCCTCGAAGTTGGATTTTTTCCAGCGGCCACACCCCGGGCAACCGTCACGACCGGCCGGCTAAACCAGATGAGAGTCTCCGGTGCTGTGTGTGCCTCATCACCCGGTATATCTGACTCCAGAACTTACAACCTCCCCCCTCTCAAAAAATCCTACGGTGGGGGCGACAGCAACCCCATAGGCGGCCCAGGTTAACTAGGGTCGTTCTACCACGTAAACCAAACCGTGACCCATAGTGGAGTTCGGCAGCCGTCTGGGATGTCCGAGCAGCCATATTTAGGGACAGCACAGCTTGCCTCCTCGAGGGGGAACGAGCTAGAAAAGGTGCCCTAAACAAATGCTGGGTCTCACGTCTTCTGCAGCCGCCTGAGGCTCGCAGATAGCAAAATACGCGGTCGTCAAACTCAAACAAACAACAATACCCCCCGTCCCAACCTCACTCGCCATACCCTCCAGGCTGCTCGGGTGAGTCTACTCACACTAGCAGCCTGGAATTTTCGTTCACATTTAGACAATCTTAGGAACGAAGGACGGCGCTAGTCGCTCGGAAACTGGCGCGCTACAAGGTGGACATTGCTGCTCTCAGCGAGACCGGATTCTCTGAACAGGGTCAGTTGGAGGAGGTGGGGGCCGGTCACACCTTCTTCTGGAGCGGCCGGCCAAAGGCAGCGCGACGCAACGCTAGTGTGGCCTTTGCCATCCGGAACGACATCGTGTGACGTCTACCCTGTCTGCCGCAGGGTATCGATGATCGCCTGATGAACCTCCGCCTGCCTCTTCGGGGAGACCAGTTCGCCACCATCATCAATGCCTACGCTCCCCCAAGGTCAAGCTCTGATGTGGCGTAGGACAAATTCTACGAGAACCTGAACGCCCTGCTGGCGACTGTACTGAAGGTTGCCCAGTTAATTGTCCTTGATGACTTCAAAGCCCGCGTCGGGACAAACCATACTGCCACGCAGCGAGTGCTGGGTCCCCATGGTCTCGGTAGTTGTAACGATAACGGCCTCCTTCTTCTGCGCACGTGTGCGGAACACCGTCTCTTTCTGACCAACACCTTCTTCCGCCTTCTGACGCGGGAGAAGGTCACGTGGATGCACCCTCGGTCGAGGCGCTTGCATCTGCTGTACTATGTTCTCGTCCGGAGGCGAGATCGACAGGACGTGCTGATTATCAAGGCGATCCGCGATGCCGATGGTTGGACAGATCACCGCCTCGTCATCTCCCACACGAGGCTCCGACTGAAACCCCGACGAAGGCCCCAACGTAAGAGGCTGCCAGTTACGTTAAATACTCTTTCATTAAATTTGCCTTTTCACTGTTTTGATCTCAGCAACCAAATAACTGGGAAACTGGAGGACCTGCATGCTCCAGGTGATAATTCTACCGTGGAGACACAAAGGTGTCAACTGCGAAATATCATCCAGTCCACCGCCCTCGAAGTCCTCGGATGCGCACGCCGTCAACACCAGGACTGTTTGACGACAATGACGCCGACATCAGCAACTTACTCACGGAAAAGAATGAACTACTCAAAGCCAACATGGACCTTCGGACTGACGCCACCAAAACAGCCTTCTTCAGATGTCGCCGCTTTGTACAGCAACGGCTGCGGGAGATGCAGGATGTCTGGATGCTCTGAAAGGCTGAGAAAATCCAGGGGTATGCGGACCGCAATGAAATGAAAAACTTTTTCAAAGCCATCTAGGCCATCTACGGCCCGTTTATCAAGGGGACAGGAACGCTGCTAAGCTCTTATAAAATAACACTGCTGACAGACAAATCGCAAAGTCTAATTCGCTGTGCCGAGCACTTCAAAAGTGTCCTTAATTGCGCATCAGCCATCTCCGAAGCTGCCATTGACTGGTTCCCTCAAGTGGACACGAACAATGACCTGGATCTGTCGCTTTCCCTACCAGAAACCATCCGGGCCATGCAGCAGATTTCCAGCGGTAAATCACCAGATTCGGACGCAATCCCACCGAAAGTCTACAAGTACGATGGGCCCCGGCTGATGGCAGAACTCACAACACTCTTCCAGGAGATGCGAACTCACCTATCCACTACCTTCGTGGATCTGACGAAAGCCTTTGAAACGTTGAATCGCGACGGACTGTGGAAAGTCATGCCAAAAGTCGGCTGTCCTGAGCGGTTCATGCACATTGTGCGTCAGCTTCATGAGGGCATGACGGCGCGTGACACTGACAACGGGACGGTATCCGAAGCATTCGCAGTGACCAACGGAGTGAAGCAGGGCTGCGTACTGGCCCCCACCCTCTTCAGTCTCATGTTCTCGGCTATGCTGATGGACGCCTACCGTAATGAGCAGCCTGGTATCCGCATCGCCTACAGAACTGACAGGCACCTTCTCAACAGTCGGTGTATGCAGGCTCCAACGCGCGTGTTTACGACTACTGTCTATGACTTACTCTTCGCGGATGACTGCGCTCTTAACACCGTGACGGAGGAGGACATTCAAAGGAGCATGGACCTCTTCGCCGAAGGCTGAACCGATTTTGGATTAACAATAAATGACAACGGTGCTCAACACAAAAACGTGGAAACATTCGCTTTTCTAGGAAGCACGCTGTTACGCAACACGAGAGTCGACGACGAGGTTGCTCAATGGATCTCCAAAGCTAGTCAGGCCTTCGGCATGCTGCAGGCCTCCGTATGGAATCACCACGATTTTCACCTGAATACCAAACTGAAGATGTTCAAGGCCGTTGTCTTGATAACAATCCTGTACGGAGTGGAAACCTGGACCGTCTACTCGAACCAAGCCAGGAAGCTGAATCACTTCCATCTCAACTGCCTCAGCAGAATACTGAAGCTGAGATGGCAAGACATGATCCCGGACACGGAAGTCCTGGAGTGGACCGGAATCCTCAGCATCCACGCCATACTGAGGCAAGTGCAACTGAGATGGAGTGGCCACCTGGTAAGAATGGACGACGAGCGACTACCAAAACGACTTATTTACGGAGATGTCACTGCGGGTGCTCGCCGACAGGTAGGTCAAAAACGACGCTACAAGGACACTTTAAAGCAATCGCTGAAGCAATTGCATAGCAACCCCGTGACCTGGGTGGATCTCACCCAGGATAGAATGGCATGGAGAAGATCCGTGAAAACTGGTTTAGCAATCTATGTGGCAAACCAGATCATCGCCGCCAAGGCCAAAAGAGCGGCACGAAACTAACCAGCGCCCAGACCAACATCGTCAAAGCCCAGGCCCTGCCAACATGCCCGCGCTTCCAACGCGTCTTCCGTGCACGAATCGGCCTGGTTGAACATCTTCGGACGCAATGCTCCAACAATCCAACAATTCCAATTTCTACGTCAAATTCAGCCAACCCTCCTTCAGACTCCCCCACCCTCACTCCTGGCATTAATTCCATTACTCCCACCATCATAGAGACCACATTCCTCTACTCATCGACTGTTATCCCTTCACCGCAACCACCACCGCCTTTGCCTTCACTACCACCACCACCACCATCAGCGATAAGGACTCTCTCCATAACTGTCCTCAATGCGACCGCACAGTTACCTCACAAATCGGCCTGGTTGGTCACTTGCGAGTATATCTTACAGAGACTGGTGAACCAGTGCCTGGAACACCAACATATAGCAGAGATCGTCGCCTCCACTGTACTCACTGTTCTCGTGTATTCACTCATTGCATGGGCCTATACGGTCACATGCGCATCCATGATAGCGGACTTTACCGCAATGCCCACAACACTGATAAACCATGCACACCATCCGCTCCTGCCATTCTTACCACCACTGCCACCCACACTACCATGAATGACATCCTCCCAGCCTCTACCGATTTCTCCTACCCAAACTGCGCCCGCAACTTCAACTCACGCATCGGCCTGGTCGGTCACCCGCGAATCCATCGCGCGGAGGCTGGTAAACCAGTGCCTGGGGCTCCGACATACAGTCGACGCGCCCGCCTTCACTGCCCTCACTGCTCCCGCAAATTTACACACCGCATGGGCCTATTATGACACATGCGCCTCCATGACAACCTCTGGTAAAGCACCGGAGACTAAGCCACATCAGCGGAAACCATCTACACTAATGCATCGACAACACCCTCACAATCACCATTTACCAGAGTTTATCACGGTTTCCTAGAAACCGTGGCTGGGAAGTCTGCCAATCGGACGCTTCCACCAGACCACGCCGTCGGCTCAGTGTATGGGCTGACCAGTGGACTGGGAGTCAGACGGCGATTGCTGCTCCATATCCCCTGCGCCCACTCCCACATCAGACCGCTGACTGGCTTTAATGGGGATCTGATTGTATAGGTGAAGGAGAGAGTGAGGTCAACATCTCAGCGCATTTTTTCACTATAAAAATCTGACGCGCTTGAAACTATCATGGTGCTCTAAAAGCCGTGGCTTGGATGGTGGCCAACTGACGGGATAACTCGAACCGCCTGGTCAGCCCAATATGTGTTTTGTGTGAACTGGCTGACTGGCGGACTAAGAGTCAGGCTGCAATGGCTCCTTCTTAATGTGGCCTTTATGGCACTCCCACTCCGTGGGAACCGAGCCAGGTGTGGTGGTACACCCAGAGTTGGCTCCGGCCACGCCAGCCACCTGCGTCCTCTTCCGCCTCCGGTCTTCTTGACGCTGTCATGACACCGGGTTCAGGTGGGGGAGGACGAGAGAGTGCGGTAGCTGCAGCGCAAGGCTACCATCACTTTAAACTAATTCACGCGCAAGTCACCGTCGCTGCACCACACTTCCATGCAGCATACAGTCGACTCCGTCGGAGTACGACGTTCGAACTATCGTATCTTTAGTCGCCCTGCAGCCTTTGGCGGGCCTCGAGAGAGAGGCCCAGGTCACAACGATACGAGGGAGTTCGGTTTACTTTCGGTGAGTGCCTACTTACTATAGTTACTTATCCCGGTCGAAAACGGCAAGTAAAATATCCTGAGGCGCAGCAGGAAGAGGGATTGACTTCCAAGCATCTGGTTACGAGATCGAGCCTCGGGTGCCCCCGTGTCTGTATTTTGTAGCGGCTGACTAAGGAATGCTAAGGAGCAAGAAATGGCTATGTTATTATCTATCGACTTTGAGGGTCCTGTTATTCTGCGTGTATCCTTAGCCACTCTGTGGCCATTGTCGGTGCTCGAGAGTGAGCCTCAGGGAACAACGAAACTAGTGAGTCTTGTTACCGATCGGTGAGCGCCTAATTACAATAGTAATTATGCCGATCTTTGACGGCAAAAACGATGTTTTTTGTGCAGAAGTTAGGAGTTTGACTTCTAAGCATCAGTTTGCGTGTTCGAGCGTCGGGCTCTTCCATGCCTGTATTTGGGTACGGTGGACTGGTGAAGTCTAACGAGCCAGAAATCGCAAATTTATCTCCATTCACTTTGACGGTCATGCAATTCTGCCTGTAGCTTTAGCCACCCTGCGGCCGTAGGCGGGGCTCGAGAGTGAACCCCAGGTCACAACGGGATTATTAAGTCCTGTTACCGATCGTCGAGGGCCTACTTAATATAGTCAATTATGCCGTTATTTAACGGCAAGTAAACGATCTCATGGCGCCACAGTTCGAGTGATAGACTTCCAAGCATCCGGGTGCGAGTTCTAGCATCGGACGCGCTGGTACCTGTAGTTGGGTACGGCAGACTGCTGGATGCAAAGGAGCCAGAAATCAAAATTGTGTTCTCTTTTTGTCGGTCGTGTTATTATGCCTGTATTTTTAGCCACCCTGCGGTCGTTGGCTGTGCTCAACTGTGAGCCCTAAGTCACAGCGGAACGAGTAAGTCCTGTTACGGATTTGTGAGCGCCTAATTGATAGAGATAAAACTGCTGATCGTTAACAGCAAGAAAACGATATTATGGCGCAAGCGGTAGAATATATGTCATCTAAGCATTTGGTTGCGTGTTCGACCGTTCGGCGCCCCCATGCCTCTCTTTCGGTACGGCAAACTGTACAATGCTAGGGAGCCAGAAATCGCCATTGTATTCTTCTTTGACATTGACAGTCATGTTATTCTGCACGTATCTTTAGTCGGCTTTCGGCTGTTGGCGGTATTCTACAGTGAGCCCTCGGTCACAACGGGATGAGTAAGTCCTGTTAACAATCATCGAGCGCCTACTTAATATAGTAATTAATTCCGTTATTTAACAGCAAGTTAGCAATCTTATGGGGCAACCGGTAGAGAATTTGACTTCAAAGCATCACGTTTCGTGTTCGACCTTTGGGAGACGCCGTGCCTCCACTTCTGTACCACTAATTGGTGAATGCTAGTGAGCCAAAAATTGCCATTTCATTCTGCTGTGACTTTGGCGGTCATGTTATTCTGTATGTACATTTAGCCGCATTGTGGCAGTTGACGGGGCTCAGCAGAGAGCCCAGGGGCACAGGGGGACAAGTGAATAATGTTACCGATCGGTGAGCGCTTCTTTATAAAGTTAATTATCCCGAAACGTAACGGCAAGTAAACGATCATATGGCCCAGCAGTTACAGCGATCAACTTCCAAGCATAAGGTTGCGAGTTCTAGCATCGGACGTGGTGGTGCCTGTAATTGGGTACGGCTGACTGATGAATGATAAGGAGCCAGAAATCACCATTTTATTCTCCTTTGCTTTTGTCGGTCGTGTTTTTCTGCCTGTATCTTTAGCGCCCTGCGGCCGTTGGCTGTGCTCAACAGTGAGTCCCAGGTCACAACGGGACGAGTAAGTCCTGTAAACGATTTGCGAACGCATAATCAATATAGATAATACTGCTGACCGTTAACGGCAAGAAAACGATCTTATGGCGCAAAAGGTAGAGCGTTTGACTTCTTAGCATCCTTCGGGTGCCCCGTGCTTCTATTTGGGTACGGCTGACTGGTGAACGCTAGTGAGCCAGAAATCGCCACTTTATTCGCCTTTGACATTGACGGTCACATTTTATCTGTATGTACTTTTAGCCGCCTTGCGACAGTTGGCGGAGCTCAGCAGACAGCCCAAGGGCACAGCGGGAGAAGTGAGTCCTTTGACCGATCGGTTAGCGCCTACTTAATATAGTTAATTATGCCGATATTTAACGGCACGTAAACGATCTTATGTCACGCCTTATCAATATAGATAATAATGCTAATCATTAATGGTAAGAAAACGATCTTATGGCGCAAAAGGTAGAGCGTTTGACTTCTATGCATCCGCTCGCGTGTTCGACCTTTGGGAACCACGTGCATCTATGACGGTTCGGCTGACTGGTGAATGCTAGGTAGCAAGAAATCGCCATTTTATTCTCCTTTGAGTTTGACGGTTGTGTTATTCTGCCTGTATCTTTAGCCGCCCTGCGGCCGTTTGCAGTGCTCGAGATTGAGCCACATGGCACAACGTGATGTGGGAATCCTGTTACGGATCGTTGAACGCCTACGTAATATAGTTAATTGTGTGGGTCGTTAACGGCCAGGGATAGATCTTGTGGTGCAGCATATCAAGCGATTGACTTCCAAGCATCCGGATGCGAGTTCTAGCATCGGCGCGCCCCGTTGCCTTTATTTGGGTACTGCTGACTGCTGAATGCTAAGGAGCCAGAAATGGCCATTTTATTCTATTTTGACTTTGACTTTCATGTTATTCTTCCTGTATCCTTAGCCACCCTGTAGGGCTCGAGTGTGAGCCCCAGGGCTAAACGGGACGAGTGAGTCATGTTACCGATCAGTGAGCGCCTACGTAATCTAGTTAAGTATCCCAATCGAAAACGGCAAGGAAAATATCTTATGGTGCAACCGTTACAGCGTTTGTCTTCTAAGCATACGGTTGCGTGTTCGACCTTCGGGCACCCCCGTGCTTGTATTTGTTAGCGTGGACTGGTGAGTACTATGGAGCCAGAAATCACAATTTTATTCTACTTTGCCATTGCCGGTCATGTTATTTTGCCACCCTGCACCCGTTGGTTGGGATCGAGATTGATCTGAGGGCTAAATGGGACGAGAGTGTACTCTTACCGATCGGTGAGCACCTAGTTAATCTAGTTAATTATTCCAATCGAAAACGGCAAGGAAGCGATCTTATGGCGCAACTGTTCCAGCCTTTGACTTCTAAGCATCTAGTTGAAAGTTCGAGCCTCAGGCGCCCCCGTGCCTGTATTTGGGTACCGCAGATTGTTGATTGCAAATGAACTAGAAATGGCCATTAAATTCTCCATTAACTTTGACGGTCATGTTATTCTGACTGTATGCTTAGCCGCTCTGTGGCCCTTGGCGAGGCTCGAGAGTGAGCCCCAGGGCACAACGGGACGTAAGTTTCCTGTTACGGATCGGTGAGCGCCTACTTACAAAAGTTAATTATCACGATCGAAAACGGCAGCAAAGCATTAGTTTGGGGTTTCAAGCCTCGGGCGCCCCCGTGTCTTTATTAAGGTATGGCTGACTTATGTATGCTAAGGGGCCAAAAACGGGCCATTCCCGTCTCCCTTGTACTATTCGGTCATGTTAGGCTGCCTTTATCATAGCCTCTCTGTGTTCTGGCGTGTCTCGAGATTAAGCCCCTGGGTACAACTGAACTAGTGAGTGCCACCGATCGATGAGCACCCCATTAATATAGTTAATTATCCCGATTGAAAATAACAAGAAAAGGATCTTATGGCGCAGCTGTTCGAACTTTTAACTTCTAATCATCTGATTGCGTGTTCAAGCTTCAGGAGCCTCCGCATCTTGCCAGTCCAGTCTCCTTTGTATTATTCGGTCATTTTATGCTGCATTTACCACAATTAATATTCCAGATCGAAGGTGGCAAGACAATGATCACTTGGCGCAGTGGCTACAGCTTGGACATCCAACCATCAGATCGTGAGTTCCAGCCACTGGCGCCACCATGATTGGTGTTGTGTATGGCTGACTGAGGGTGGCTAATAAGCTAGAAATTGCCATTCCAGCTTCCCTTTTATTCTTCGGTTATGTTATTCTGCGTATAAACTAGCCGCCCTACGGCTGTTGGCGGGGCTCGAGACTGAGCACAAAGCCAGATTAGAAGGAGTGAGTAATTTATTCGCTCTGTGATCGCCTACTTTATATATTCAATATTCCCGATCGAAACCGGCAAGACAACGCTCTTATGGCACAGTGGGTAGAGCTATGATATTCAAACATCAGGTAGCGAGTTCCAGCCTCATGCACCACCCTGAATGGTTTAGAGTATGGCTTACTAAGAGTGGCTAATAAGCTAGAAATCGCCATTCCAGTGTCCCTTTTATTATTTGGTCACTATAACATTAGCCGCCCTGCATCCGTTGGCGGGGCTCGAGAGTGAGCCCCAAGGCGGAGTAGGAGGAGTGGATACTTTATTCGATATTTAAGCGCCTAATTAATATGGCTCATATTCCCGTTCAAATCTGCGCGGACAACGATCGATAGGTTGATCGTCTGCCATCTTCCCATCAGGTCACGAGTTCCAACCTTGGGCATATCGTGCCTGCGGTTGGGTATGTCTGACTGATGACGGATGGTTTGCCAGAAATTGCCATTCCTGCTTTGAAATCGAACCATCGGGTCACGAGTAACAGCCTCGTGCACTGGGGTTAAATATGGTTGACTTATGACGGATAATAAGCTAGAAATCGCCATTCAAGTTTCCTTTTATTCTTCAGTCCTCCTATTTTGCCATTACTATTAGCCACCCTGCGTCCGTTGCCGGGGCTCGAGAGGGCGCCCCAAGGAAGTATAGGAGGAGTGGGTAATTAATTCGATCTTCATACTACTTCATATATTGAATATTCCCGTTCAAATCCGGGAGGTCAACGGTCGAAAGGTTGATCATCTGTCATCATAACATCAGATCACGAGATACTGCCTTGGGTGCAACCAAGCCTACAGTTGGGTATGGCTGACTGATGACGGATAGTTTTCCAGAAATCGCCATTATAGTTTACGTTTTATACTTCGGTAATATTGTTTTGCCTATACCATGAGCCACCCTGCGGTGGTTGCCGGGGCTCGTGTGTGAGCCCGAAGTAGGTATAGGAGGAATGAGGACATTAATCGATATGTGATTGCCTACTTTATATATTTAATATACCCGTTCGAGTCGGGCATGACAAAGATATTGTGGCGCAGTGGGTAGATCTTTGCTATAAAAACATCAGGTCGCGAAGTCCAGCCTCGTGCGCCACCATGCTTGGCGTTAGGTGTGGATGACTGTTGACAGATAATTTAATAGAAATCACTCTTCCTGTTTAAAGTTTATTCTTCATCCCTGTTAGTCTGCCTATACCATTAGCCACCCTGCGGCCGTTGGTGGCGCTCGAGAGTGATTCCTAAGGTAGAATAGGAGGCGTGAGTTCCTTAATTGATATTTGAGCATCTTCTTAATATTTTTAATATGCCCGATCGAGTTGGGCTTGACAAAGATCTTGTGGCGCACAGGGTAGAGCTTTGACATGAAAAAAATCAGGTCGGGCGCCACCACCACTGGGGTTGGGTGTGGCTCACTGATGACTAATTGCTAGCTAGAAATCCCCATTCCAGTTTACGTTTTATACTTCGGTCATGTTATTCTGCCTTAACCATTAGCAACCCGGCGGCCGTTGGCGGGGCTCGAGAGTGAACCTCAAGGCAGAATAGGAGGCGTGAGTACTTTAATTTATGTGTGAGCGCCTACCATGTTTATAAATATACCAGATCGAATCGGCATGACAACGATCTCGTGGCACAGTAAGTAGATCTTTGCTAACAAAACATCAGGTCGCGGGTTCCAGCCTCGCGCGCCACCATGACTGGGGTTGGGTGTAGATGACTGAAATCGTCATTCTAGTTTACGTTTTATTCTTCGGTCACGTTATTCTTACTATACAAATTGGTGCCCTGCGTCTGTTTGCTGGGCTCGAGAGTGACCCCCAATGCAGAATATGAGTAATGAGTACTTTAATCGAAATATGAGTGCCTACGTAATATATTAAATAATCCCGATCGAATCAGGCATGACAACGATCTAGTGGCGCAGTGGGTAGGGCTTTGATATCAAACCATCGGGTCGGGAGTTCCAGCCTCGTGCGCCACAAATACTGGGGTTGAGAATGGTCGACTGATGACGGATAATTAACTAGAAATCGCCATTCCATTTAACATTTTTTTTCGTTCATGGTATTCTGCAGATGCAATTATCTGTCTTGCGGCCGGTGGCGGGGCTAGACAGTGGGTTCCGAGTCAGAATAGCAGTAATGAGTTCTTTAATTGATAAGTGAGCGCCTACTTAATATATTTAATATACCTGATCGAATCGGGCATGAAAATGATTTTTTTGCGCAGGGGGTAGAAATTTTAATCCAGCCATCAGGTCGCGAGTTCCAGCCTCGAGCAATACCAGTACTGGAGTTGGGTATGGCTGACTAATGGAGGATAATTTACTAGAAATTGCCATTCCAGTTTACGTTTAATTCTTCGGTCATGTCATTTTTCCTATAACATTTGGTGCCTTGCGATTGTTTGCGGGGCTTGAGAGTGAATACCAAGAAAGAGTAGGAGTAATGAGTACCCTAATCGATATGTGAGCGGCTTCTTAATAAATTTAATATTCCCGATCCAATCGGTCATGACAACGATCTTGTGGAACATTGGACAAGTCGCTAACATCCAACCATCAGGTCGCGAGTTCAAGCCTCGGGTGCCACCATGACGGGGGGTTGGTTTTGGTTAACTGCGGATGTCTGATTAGCTAGAAATCGACATTCCAGTATACCTTTTAATCTTCGGTCATATTATTCTGCCTATGCGATTAACCATCCTGCGGCCGTTGGCGGCACTCGGGAGTGGGTCCGAAGGCGGATTAGGATGCATAAGTACTTTAATCGCTTCGACCGCCTACTTCATATATTTAATATACCCGGTCGAATCAGGCATGAAAACGATCTTGTGTCGCAATGGGTGGAGCTTTGCCATCCAACTGCCTGGTCGTGAGTTCCAGCCTCGTGCACCACCACAAGTAGTGTTAGGTTTGGCTGACAGATGAAGGATAATTAGCTAGAAATCGTTATTCTAGTTTACCTTTTACCCTTCGGTCATTTTAATTTGCCTTTACCTTTAGCCACCCTGCGGCCGATGGCGGGACTCGAGAGTGAGTCCCAAGGCAGAATAGCAGTAATGAGTTCGTTAATTGATAAGTGAGCACCTAATTAATATACTTAATATTCCCGATTGAATCCGGCAGGACAAAGGTCTTGTAGCTCAGTGGGTAGAGCTTTGACATACCACCATAAGTTCGCGAGTTCCAGCCTCGTGCGCCACCATGACTGGGGTTTGCTGTGTCTAACTGATGACGGATAATTAGCTAGAAATCACCATTCCAATTTACGTTTTATTCTTTGGTCATGTTATTCTGTCTATGCTATTAGCCGCCTCTAGGCCGTTGGCGGGGCTTCAGAGTGAGTCCCAAGGCGGTATTTGAGGACTAAGTACTTTTATTGATATATGAGCACCTATTTAATATATTTAATGTGCCAGATTGAAGCAGGCATGGCAAAGCATAGGAGGAATAATTGATTTAATCGATATGCCAGCACCTAATTAATATATTTAATATTCCCGATTTAATCCGGCATGTCAACGGTCTTGTTTCGCAGTGGGTAGGGCTTTGACATTCAACCATCAGGTGGCGAGTTACAGCCTCGGGTTTCACCCTAACTGGGGTTGCTTTTAGCTGACTGAAGACGTCTAATTAGCCAGAAATCGACATTCCAGTTTCCCTTTTATACTTCATTCCTGTTATTCTGCCTACACCATTAGCCACCCTGCAGCTGTTGATGGCGCTCGAATTCGAGTCCCAAGGCAGAATAGGAGGAATAATTAGTTTAATCGATATGCGAGTGCCTTCTTAATACATTTGATATTCCCGATCGAATCGGGCATTAAAACGCTCTTGTGGCGCAGTGGGTAGAGCTTTGACATACAACTATCAGGTAGCGAGTTCCAGCCTCGTGCGCTACCATGACTGGGGTTGGGTGTGGCTGACTAGTGACGGATAATAAGCTAGAAATCGCCATTCCAGTTTCCCTTTTATTCTTCGGTCATTTTATACTGCATTTTCTATTAGCCACCCTGCAGTCGTTCCCGGGGCTCGAGAGTGAGCCCCGAGGCAGAATTGGAGGAGTGAGTACTTT
Source organism: Schistocephalus solidus (assembly GCA_017591395.1). Classification (NCBI taxonomy): domain Eukaryota; kingdom Metazoa; phylum Platyhelminthes; class Cestoda; order Diphyllobothriidea; family Diphyllobothriidae; genus Schistocephalus; species Schistocephalus solidus. The sequence goes on along the minus strand of WEDG01003323.1, from coordinate 68,916 downwards.
ACTCGATCTGTGAACGCCTAATTAATATTTTTAATATTTCCTCTTGAATCCGTCATGACAACGGTCTTTGGTGCAGTGGGTACAGCTTTGACATTCAACCATCAGCACGCGGGTTCCAGCCTCAGGCGTTACCATGCTGGGGCTGGGAATGGCTGCCTGAGGCGTCCCGCCGAGTCGGTGTTCTGTACCCTGAACCTGATTGGCCATTTCGGCAGCTCCTTGGCAAACACCCTGGACTCACCCGTCCCAACTACAGCATCTCTACCCCACCGCTCGACGTTGTTCACCACGTCCGAACGACTGATCCCATTGGTTTTCGTTGGCCTCGCCGTCTCTCGCCTACACGACTGTCTGTCGCCAAAGCCGAGTTCGAGCACATGTTTCAAATGAGCATCATCCGTCAATCAGAAAGCCCATGGGCCTCGTCTCTCCACATGATTCCAAAGAACGCTTCTGAAGACTGGCACCCCTGGGGTGACAATAGGGCCTTGAACAATATCACTATCCCGAACCGCTACCCTGTTCCGCGTGTTCAGGAATTTGCCGGTGCTTTATACGGCAAGTCTATGTTTTCGAATATCGCCTTAGCACGGGCCTTTCACCAAATCCCTTATAGCCCTAGAGGATGTTTCAAAGACGGCCATTACCACACCCTTTGGCCTCTTTGGGTTCCTGCGTATGCCTTTCGGACTCCGCAACGCCTCCCAAACTTTCCAGAAGTTTGTAGATAGAGTGCATCATTGCTTACCCTTTGTCTACGCCTATATAGACGACCTCTTAGTAGCCAGCTCCACCACCGACGAACATATTGAACATCTCACAACGGTTTTTGACCACCTTTAACGATTTTGCGTTGTCCTTAACCCGTCCATGTATGTCTTCTCTAGAGTGCAGTGCTTCAGCAGCACCTTGCCGGTCAAACCCAACCCTTAGCCTCCTTCTCCCGAAATTTAACACCATTCCGAATCGGGAACGAGCACGTTTTGACGGAAGCTGCTTGCTGTCTCTCTTGCCGTGATATACTTCCGGCACTTCCTTGAGGGCAGGGACTTCACAGTCATTACGGATCATAAGCCCTTGACCATCGCCCTCAAGTCCAATTCCGATAAACTCAACCCCCGGGAGCGCCGCCAACTGTACTCTATGTAGCAGTTCACCTCAGACTTCTGCCACATAGACGGAGTACGCAATTAAAGGCTGACGCTTTGTCCAGGCCCTCCATAGCTCATCTACAGCTTTCTCCGGGGATCAACCTCATGAGCTGGCCGCTGAACAACGCCATGTTGGTTATCCTCGTGACGAGGATGTTACCGGATTCCAACTGCAGGACCTACCACTGACTACTATAGATGTTAATAAAATCGTTCTGACGAAGACAAGGGAGACCGGAATGACCATTTATGGCTTATTAGCTGTCCTCCAACAGTCATACCCCTTTCCAGGTGTGGATCATTTGTGATTCAAACCCACGGCATCAAAACCGCCAGAAATCTGCTCATAGCATATGTGCATCTTCGAGGATATCCAAAGACTTTGCCCTCGACCCACTGTTTGCGAATTACTGGATTTCAAGCACAAGAACGTAGGATGACATGCAGCCGGGTGTCAGAATTTTATTCCCGGCTGCTGCAATATCGGCCCGAGCATGGCCACGGAGAAGATAATGGTCGTACATAAACTAGCGTTGAATGCTGAGTGCACCAAATCCCGTGTCACTTACAGTGGTAGTGGGGAAATTCAGGTGCTCACGAATAAACCTTGGCGTTACATCAAGATTGTCATTGTAATCACAAGTCGCAGTATCGAATTCATTTTGTCTTTCGACTTTCGAGGCATCCTAGGCAACACACGGTTTATATCTTAAGAACCCTCTCATACGGTTTTGAGAAGTTGAGTCTTTTTACAAGCCAATGAAGAAGACTTAAAATTTTCACCTCAGCTGCCTCCCTAGGTGAAGTGGCAGGAGAGGATCGCAGACACATCGATCCCGGAACAACACCGGTATCATCGGTATCAACGCATTACTCAGGCAAATAATGATCGAGAGAGAGCCTCTCGAAATGGCTAAACTATGTGGACATGGCTGCGTTTGGTCGCAGACAAGGAGGCGAAAAGCGTAATTGCAAGTTCTTTTTTTCCATACACTACCTATGAGAGAGTGAATGAGAGAGAGAGAGAAATAGAAAGAAAGGGAGAGGAATAAGCTTTTCTCCGAAAGTATTATTTCAAATTTTTTAAAATTCCACCATTCTATGAGTCTAGTTGGTTCCATACATCTTCATAAAAACCCGTGGTTAAGCATCAGAGGTGTTAATTCACTCGCAAATCCTGCCCCACCAGCTCATACGTCATACAAGAACCGGCCCAACAACACCACTCACATTCATGAGGAGTATGTTATTTGGTGCAACCTGAAGTCAGGCAGTGAGATATATCAGCCATCGCCGTATGACTCCCAGTCCACTGGTCAGCCACTCGACACACACAGCACATACACTGGGCCGACGGCATGGTCTGGTATAAGCGTCAGATTGGCAGCCTTCCGAGCCACGGTTTCTAGGAAACCGGGATTTTATCGGGCACATTATGATGATTGTGCGGGTGTTTTCTATGTATTAGTGTAGATGGTGTGCGCTAATGTGGCTTAGCCTCCGGTGGTTTACCGCAGGTTGTCGTGGAGGCTCATATGTGTAATAGGCCCATGCGGTGTGTGAATATGCGGGAGCAGTGAGGGTAGTGGAGGCGGGCACGTCAACTGTATGTCGGAGCCCAAGGCACTGTTTCACCAGCCTCCGTGCGATGGATTCGGAGGTAACCGATCAAGCCGATGCGTCAGCTGAAGTTGCGGGCACATTGTGGGCAGGAGAAAACGGTAGAGGTTGGGGGGGTTGTCATTCGTGGGAATGAGGTCGGCAGTGTCGGTAGGAATGGCAGGAGCGGATGGTGTGCATGGTTTATCAGTGTTGTGGGCATTGGGGTAAAGTCCGCTGTCATGGATGCGCATGTGACCGTATAGGCCCATGCAATGAGTGAATACACGAGGACAGTGAGTACAGTGGAAGCGACGATCTCTGCTATGTGTTGGTGGTCCAGGCACTGGTTCGCCAGTCTCTGTACGGTGGATTCGCAAGTGAACGACCAGGCCGTTGCATGAGGCGAATGTGCGATCGCATTGAGGACAGTTAAGGAGAGAGTCCTTATCGCTGATGGTGGTGGTGGTGGTGGTAGTGAAGGCGAAGGTGGTGGTGGTTGTGGTGGTGGGATAACAGTCAATGAGTAGAGGAATGTGGTCTCTATGATGGTGGGAGTAATGGAATTGATGCCAGGAGTGAGGGTGGGGGAGTCTGAAGGAGGGTTGGCAGAATTTGACGTAGAAATTGGAATAGTTGGATTGTTAGAGCCTTGCGTTCGAAGATGTTCAACCAGGCCGATTCGCGCGCGGAAGATGCGTTGACAGCGCGGGCATGTTAGCAGGGCCTGGGCTTTGACGATGTTTGGTCCGGGGCACTGGTGACTTTCGTGCCGCTCTTTAAGCCTTGGCAGCGGCGATCTGGTTGGCCTCCTTGATTGCTGAACCAGTCTTCACGGATCTTCTCCATGCCGGTCTATCATGGGCGAGGTCCACCCAGGTCACGGGGTTGCTTTGTTATTGCTTCAGCGATTGCTTCAAAGTGTCCTTGTAGCGTCGTTTTTGACCTTCCTGCCGGCGAGCACCCGTAGCGACATCTCCGTAGAAATGTCGTTTTGGTAGTAGCTCGTAGTCCATTCTTACCAGGTGGCCGCTCCATCGCAGTTGCACTTGCCTCAGCATGGCGTGGATGCTGAGGATTCCGGTCCACTCCAGGACTTCCGTGTCCGGGATCATGTCTTGCCATCTCAGATTCAGTATTCTGCTGAGGCAGTTGAGATGGAAGTGATTCAGCTTCCTGGCTTGTTTCGAGTAGACGGTCCAGGTCTCCGCTCCGTACAGGAGTATCATCAAGACGACGGCCTTGTACATCTTTAGTTTAGTGTTCAGGGAAAACCGTGGTGACTCTACACGGAGGCCTGCAGCATGCCGAAGGCCTGACTAGCTTTAGAGATCCGTTTGGCAACCTCGTCGTCGATTCTCGTGTTGCGTGACAGCGTGCTTCCTAGATAAGCGAAGTTTTCCACGTTTTTGAGCTAAGAACCGTTGACATTGATTCGGGAAGCATTGTATTCCACGCTGGGTGGCGTCTGGTGCATAGTAACCGTTTTGGCTGTACTGATTGTTTATCCAAAATCGGCGCAGGCTGAGGCGAAGAGGTCCATGCTCCTTTGCATATCCTCCTCCGTCACGGTGTTGAGGGTGCAGTAGTCCGCGAATAGCAGGTCATGGAATGTAGCCGTAGACACGCGCGTTGAATCCTGCATACGCCGACTGTTGAGAAGGTGCCCGTCAGTTCTGTAGGCGATTCGGATCCCAGGCTGCTCATCACGGTAGGCGTCCATCAGCATAGCCGAGAACGTGAGGCTGAACAGGGTGGGAGGCAATATGCAGCCCTGGGTGGCAAAGATTATGTCGGCTGTCCCGCGGTTTCGGTGGAAGCCACATTTGCTTTCCGGGAGCAGGCCCTGTTCTATGTGACCATTCAGACGATTGAGAAAGGTACGGCTGAAGATCTTCCCGGCGATGTTGAGCAACGAGATGCCTCTGTGATTATCACAGAGTTACCGGTTCCCCTTCCGTTTGTAGAGATGGATGATGGTCGCGTCTTTGAAATCCTGAGGAACTTGTCCTTTGCACCACATCTCCTGGAAGAGTGTTGTGAGTTCTTCTATCAGCCGGGGCCCATCGTGCTTGTAGACTTCCAGTGAGATTGCGTCAAATCCCGATGCTTTACCGCTGGAAATCTGCTGGACGGGCCGGATGGTTTCTGGTAGGGAAGGCGGTAGATCCAGGTCATTGTTCGTGTTCACTTTAGGGAGCCGGTCAATGGCAGCATCGGAGATGGCTGATGATTAATTAAGGACACTTCTGAAGTGCTCGGCCCAGCGCTGCAGAATTTGCAATTTTTCTGTCAGCAGTGTTATGCCGACAGAGCTGAGCAGCGGGGAACCGCACCTAGGAGTGCTGCCACTCCCCCACATGCGGTGTCTGTTCTGGGTGCGCATCCCAATAAGGGCTGCCGTGCGTTGCCTCACTGTATTTACCGCGTGGTCCGTGTAGGAGCACCCCATCATATCATCGGTTGTAAATCAGACTTAGGAAGAGACTTCTCTTCGATAATATATCTCTCCTCTTGGTAAATGAAAACATTCCCACTATACTCAACATGACTGGAATTAACTTATCACGACAGGCTAAAAGCCATGTTTTGATAGGAAACCAGTTGAAATACTAAATATTATTGATTAGAACTACGTTTAAACTTCAAGGAAAAATTCCTAATATGACGGTTGCGGCACATCGCATTTCCGAACGACGACTTCGCGTCAGGTTAGACACTGTGCCTAATTCCATTGACAGTCAGCATACTTTGGACAAGACACTTGTGTATTGGAGACAGCATAAAGATTCAGGTCGATCTTGTGCTGGATTCTTTACTATGAACTACCAACTGTACTTTTTAATTTGTCACGATGCGGTAAAAGTCGTGTTTTTGAAGTTTGTCAACTAAAAAGATTATCCGTGCTGCTCAGGACTATGGGAGGGCTGTGAAGACCCCCTCAGAATCTTATCTTTCTGACAGTGTCACCTATGTTAGATCCAAGGCCCTCATTTCGTAGGGCAATAGTGGAACACGTCGTATTCTGCACTCGAAGAATCTTGGATAAGAATGACTTATGTGGCCCCAAACTAAGACATAGGGACAGGAGCCACCCACAATGGAGGTGTCTAAGCCAAAATCGAGTTAAAAAGGGTTAAGTTTGCGAATTTGCAAAGGTGAGAGCTCCGGGTTGATAATTTGAGAAATAAGGCTGGCTCAATGGAAAATTTTTATTCGTATGCTGACGTTTTGGAGGGCTTGGTCGGCTCACCATTATCAAAGCAACTGCAGATAACCGAACAGAACCAGAAGTAGTGTGCTTGTGCGTAGGCCTCGGGCTGATTGATTTTTTGTTGTTTCTTTGTCTCGGCCCTTTGGTGGATGTTTGGCGGGCAGTCTAGCTGTTTGTCTTATGAGGTAGGGGGGGGGACATTGAGCATTCTGCCAGTGTTGTTCAGTCTGGCGTCTCTTGTTCTTCGTCAGGTGGGCTCGCTCTCGGACTGCTTATGTGCGGCTTTCTTGAGTTTTGAGGGGCCAAATTGTCCTCCCACGTGCGTTGGAAGCTTTGTATTTGAGTCTCGTCTCTGAGCTGTCAATTTGTGTTCCTGCAAGAGGGTCTGTTATTTCCACCCGGTTTCTCCGACGTAATTGCAGTCTTTCGCGTTGCAAATTATTTCGTAAACAACTGCTGAGGCTTCAGTTGGTAGCAGAGTGTCCTTTGGTTGCATCAAATGGCGACAAATTGTTGCTTTGGATTCACCCAACGTGATGGTGTATAATTTTTGACAACCATGAGTTTGCAAAGAATATAATGGCTATACATGTATCGTTTGTACTACTGCCATAATTGTGAAGTGTCTGAATTCGCTGTTTTGTCAAAGGATTACTTCTCCAAAAACTGATAATATACGGTTGCTTAAAATACGTGCCCTAACAGATGAAAGGTGCCGAAATTTACGAAAGATAGCTAATCTCTCGCAACCGGTGCCAACGAATGGGTCAAAGCTTTGAAGTATGTGTGCAAGACATAAAGAAATTAAAAAGATCAAATAATTATTAAACGTAATAGTAGGTTTTTAAGACAAACCAAATGTCCGAAGAAAGTTATATGTATATATATATATATATATATATATATATATATATATATATATATATATATATATATATATATATATATATATATATATATATATATATGCGTAAAGATTCGAGGTCCCGTTATCTTATCGCGTTCATCATCTCCTGAAGAAGACGAAGAAGAAGAGGGGGCGAGTTCATGGACCAAATTGTATTTGTAATGACGTTTCGAAAACCTTCTCGCTTCCATCATCAGAGTAAAGTGCTTGCTGCTCCTGGTGGTCTTGAGTTAGTAAGTCTTGCCACGTGCCTCGTATTATATCCATGGTGGACGCGTGAACTTTGACCTGCCCGATCGCCGCTAACTTCCTTAGACCTCCCCGAGGTTGAACGCAGGCGGGCTCATGTGACTGCTGTCCCCTTTGGAGCCGTCGCAGGTTTAGGCAAGGCAGCGTGCCTGTTGGCCGCCCCCACGTCAATCAGCGGGCTGATCAGTCGTTGCTGCTCTCGTGAGTTGTTATCCGTTTTACGGGTGCATTCGTGAGGCTGTGTTTGACCTTCGGCCGCCACCCCGCTTTTCCGTGAGCCTGGGCTCTCGGTTCCGTGTGCTCGTTTGCCTTATTGGCCCTGGCCGAACTGATCCGAGCCATGTATGAAGCGCCTGGTAGGCGGGATGTAAGTCTATAGCTCGGTTGAGTGTGCCAGTGGAGGACCAAGCTCTCGAGCACCAATCTGGCCATCTTCTCATTGGCTCGGCCAATCACCCTTGTTTTCTCAAAGGCGAAATCATGGTTCAGCTGGTGTGCGTGACCATAAACCAAAGACAACTGGTCTTTACGGTTGATTGTTAGTTGGTTTTCATGCAACCTTGTGCCCAGGCGCTTGCCCGTTTCACCAACATACCTTGCATCACAATTTTTGAATGGTATGCTGTAGACCACTGCTGATTGTTCTGTCACTGGTAGCGGGTCTTTGGGCTTTATGACTTGCTGTCTGATAGTGCATTCTGGTTTATGAGCCACGCCAATCCCAAAAAGTTTTAGGATTCTTGCAGTCGCCTCTGAAACGTTCCTCACATGGGGGATTGCGAGCCAAAACTTTGGCTTCTCTTCATTCGACCGCTCAAACTGAGGCTTCCTGAGGCATTTGCGGATGAAGGACTTTGGATAACCGTTGGCTGTAAAAAGGCATGTAAGTACTCCATCTCCTCCTTCTTCCCACTGTCGTCACTGCAGTGTGTTTGGACACGTCGGAAGAGGGTTCTGACACAACTGCGTTTGTGGCCAACAGGGTGGTTTCTTCGGAAATGGAGGATGCGCCTAGTGTTGGGTGCCTTACGGTAGACCGTTGTCCTTATCTTCCCGTCTGCCAGCTTTGTAACTTGGACGTCAAGAAAGGGCAACTGATTGTTGACTTCTTCCTCCATGGTAAACTGGATTTCGGGAAAGATTGAATTCAACAAGGCCCTGATTATGACGAACGTTTTGTCGACGTATCTGGCCGAGAACTTTGGTGGGTACGAGCTGAAGACCAGCTGCTCAAGCCTCTGCAAAACTGCTTTGGCAATTAGTCCAGACAGAGGCGTGCCCATTGGCGTCCCCTTCTTTTGCTTTTAGACCTGGCCGTTGAATGTGAAGAACGTTTTAAGACACAGTTCTAGGAGTTCGATGATATGCACTCGTTTGAGTTTTTGGTCGGTCTCGTTATATTTTTCCTGGAGAAAGCCATCGATAGTTTCTAAAGCCAATGCGGGTGGGATATATGTAAATAACGGTATTTCTGCCGATGTTTCTGCTGCTGCGTGACACACCAGCGAGGGGTTTGGGTCCTCTTTGGTTCCCCAACCTTCTCTGTGCTGTTTCTGGTATATGGTTTACAGAGAATAAGCAGGGAAATATTTCTGAAATTATTTAGGGCAGGACATGGTGTCAAGTTATTCCGACATGACTTTTTATGGTCAGACCTGAATTTTCAGTGAAAATTTAGGTCGAATACAGTAAACCACTGTGGAATATATACGAAATGCGCATTCTACAAACGTTTAGTACTAAAATTAGCATGAATCTTATATGTCAAAGACTTTTTAGCGTACTTCCGACATATGTTCTTGCTAACAGCCCCGAGACGTGTTTCACTGACGTTTCTGCTGCTGCGTGACACAGCAACGTGAGGTTTAGCTCATCCTTGTGTCCCACAGCGGTATCCATGTGGTTCCTGGTAAATGAACTCCAGAAAATATTCGGGAAGAAAATTTCTGAAATTATTAAGTGCAGGACATGGAGTTTGGTGATTCGGAAATGACGTTTAATTGACAGACCTGAAATTTTAATGCACGTCTGTATCGAACTAAATCAACCACTGTGGAATAATTACGTAATGCTCATTCTAGTAAAAAAGTAGTACTTCAAGTTGTATTAATCTTATATGGCATAAACGATGTTTCTGCTGCCACCTGACACACCAACGAGGGTTTAGGCTTCTTATTAGGCCCTTCAGCGTTTTTTATGCCTTTTCTGGTAAATAGACTCAAGAGAATGATTTGGGCGATAATTCCTGAAATGGCGTAAGCTGATTGGAAATGCCTTTTTACGTTCAGAAATTTCAATGAATATTTGTGTCGAGGACAAGAAATCACTGTGGAATAACCGCAGAATGACAACCCCATGCTTCACAGCAGGGTGGTGTAGGGACGGTGACTTGCGCTGGATTATGTTAAGAGCAGACTAAATTTCGTCTGACCCCGACGTCCGAAATTTCTTCTAGTGAACTCTTAGCTAACATTACTGGACGTCTAAGTAGACTGTGTTCATAAATCCGCCAGTTTAATATAAATATGCTGTTCAGTCTCCCTATCCGAGCGTCAGCGTGCATGAGTGAACCTAGTAGATACGGCGGTTAAAATACACCTCTCGGTTTAAATAGATTTAACCGGTCAACGTACAGCTCTCGGTTTCTGTGGCACTAACCGGATCTTTGTGTGCATGAGCTAACTGCCCCCTGAATCACCCGCGCCAGCCTGTAAGTGCTACGTGGCCGAGTAGACACTGACGAGTGTTAGTTTGTAACTCATTTTCGGTGACATGTTACATTTCAATCTAGCGTTATAATTATGTGTAAATTTGCCTGCAGGTCATTGCCGTTTTTGTGCCTTAACGCGAAGCTTTAATAGTTTAAGTGACATCAACGGCTTGTTTGTCAAAGATTTAGCATAATTACGGTGTCCTTTCGTGTCTTCCTGTAAGATTATGTTTCCTTTCCTGAAAATGAACGTGCTCGCTCGTAGTGGCTAAGATTTCAATGATGCTCGATTGTTTAAACATACAGTGATGGTCATACGCATGCACTAAAACCGTTTGAAACAGAAACAGTGTTTGAGTTTGAACAGCAGCGTAGACTTTGTTAGTAGAACCATTGCAATCATATTGAAAATCTTTACTGCCCGGAATACGCATTTCTTGGTTATTTACTGTCCGGGTTCTTTTCTTCTCAAAAGCAGGCCTGTAAAAAGCAAGAGTTGATGTCCAAAGCATCAGCTGAGTGATGAGCTCCAATTCTGTCATTGCGATAAGGGCTATGCGAATCTCTTGCGAACATCAATCTCCAATTCAGTTTGGTGGCAAAAGGAAATGTATTAATTATGTTTTGTCCTCAAACTGCAGTCTAGACCACATGCTGGAGGCCGCATGCCCACGGTCAATCAAAAGTGCAGAAATGTAACCTCCACAATCGTCACGTCCGGCTTATCTTTCGTCTTTAGCCAGTCAACAGCTGACGCGGAGCTGGGAACGGAACGCTCGTACTGAGTTGTCCAGTCAGTACAAGCCAACGAACTGCAGTCGCCCATGAGTTTCTTCTTCCTCCTCTAGTTGCAAATTTTTCACCGAATAGTAATGTGCCCTGAAATCAACCACTAGATAACTGGCTGAGCATATCTGCCAATTAGGAAAATTCATATTTTTACCGACTTCTGCCTCATTTAGCGTCAGTTTTTCTGTGTTCAACTGCATTCTTTTCAAGGATGTTCGTGGTTTTCCTAAAAATCATGCAAGGAGTAGGCATGTCAGTGTATGTGGGTGGAAAACTTGACAGTTCTCCGGTAATTTTGCCTCATGGCTACTTAATCGCAATGTACTGTAACTCTAATTATCTTTGTTCTTATTCGCTCATACGTCTCTAGAGCCGAGATCTTCTGGGGAAACACTGATGGTGAGTCAAACATAGACGTATCAGGCTTCAGGTTGTAAAGACACACATTTCATTTTTTGCTGCCTTTTAATTTCCTCCGAAATTAATTTCTAACGTGAATTAAATCAATTTTTTTGAAGTTTTTAAGGTGTAGACTTAAAGTTGATATGAATATTTGAGCTGACTTCTATCAACCACCGCGAAAAAGCTGCTTAATATTCATTAAACTGCCATCTGCTCATCATTTGTTCGTGTGGCGTTGCTGACGTATCGAATATATACTGGCTTTTAAGAGTTCCGTGTGAGCCGAAACCCTCTTTCACTATCACAGGCTCTCTATTTGTCTGTGTGTGCACGTGTAGACGTGTTGGCATCTCGTAACTGCAAAACTTTTGAGAACAAATTCTTGAAAGTCACGTCAATCTTATATTTCTGGGATGGGTTCAGTTCCGCGAGTGGCAGAACATTCCTGTATGGAAACTTAATTCGGCAAAATTTGAGCAGTACCCTCAAACTAAACGGAGGAAAACAATGTGATCATTATCACTTCAGATATCAGCGTTTGTCAGCCATATTTTATAAGGGGACCTCCAAAAATCTTGGCTTTATGCCAAACACGGACCACGTGCGTGGGGCCTCACAGCCTACCGATATCTCCAAATTACTTTGGACATGGCCTGCACCACACAATGCTGATTATGTGTTTCACTTGACCTCTGCACTCCGATCCAAAGCCCTCGCGGGTAGGAACTAAGTAATTGGGAAGTACTAACAAAGTCAAGGCCAACTATTATGACCATTTGCGGCTTGATCAAGTAATAGAACCCGTTTTAAACCCCCAGGACTTCCAGGGACCCCGTCGAATGCTGAATGGCTGATGACGAGAAGTTGGTAGGCCCAGTTGTCTTCGTCAGAAAAACTTCTCATTCCACTATTTTTTTACCATGCAAGCACCGGCTAGAACGGTGGACCTGTGCTCCAAGACTGAGTGGAGCGCTCATACTCCTGTTTTTTTCCAGGCGAACGTTTTCTTGTAAAGACTCATGGTTTTTAGGGCTTATGTGCGTACCTTACATCACTCCTTTTGCCAAGAAGCATGAATCAGTTAGAGTGGGCACGTCTCTACCTCTAGGATTACCCACCAGAGCCGTGATATATATTCCTCCAGGGTTTCCAAAGCCATGTTCTAATTAAAAAAAATTAGTTTGTGTAACTTTGGCTCGCTACCTGGAAACTTCCAGAAAGAAATCCTGCCCCGCTGCTCTAGGGACTTGATATGTGATGGCGGGACCAAAAAGCTTTTTTTCTAATAGAAAATGTTTTTTTTTCTGCCGATACAGACCTCTGACTTACCGAGTCCTTTTCGCTGTGTCTACCAACGCCAGAGCATGTACAATCCACACCGGCTTAGAACTCCAAAGCGCATTTTGAAGCCGCTAAAAACCAGCACAGAAAAGTATTGATAAAAGAAAATTTGTAAAATTACCGATTTTTGTATTATTCTGTAATATGGCAATATGTTATTTTAACATTGTTTGGAAAACATTAAGGTTATAGTCATTTAATTAAAAGTGAACCATTTAATGGCGTTCCTCACCCTGTTTTACTATGCCATACTCGAGTTGCCTTTGTTTAATTCCACAACAGGCTTTGTCTCAGAAATCCAAATAGCATGCCATATATTTCGGCAAATTGAAACAGTGACACTATATATGCCTCGGCGCTAGTGAATATGCTTCAATAAAGGCGGTAAGGGTTGACTTTATGCAGTTCAGCCCCTTTTCTATGTCTCAAAGTTATGCATGTGTGCCCAGAATGCATACATTTTAGAGCTACGTTTTGAGAATAAAAAAAGAGATTTGGCATCCAGGTGTGATGCAACCGAAATAAGTATAGGAAGGGTACGCTTACGTGCCACCCTCCCCCCTTCCACCGAAGGCAGGTCATGGGAATACGAACGGCCCATAACACAGTTGGCACAGCGCTAAATTCTGAGGAAATTAATGTTGAACATAAGGCTCGGGTTAGGGTTTGATTTAGGATCAGATATATGTTAGAATAGGGTTAAATTTAGAGTAAGGGATAGGGTTAAAAGTAGGCTTCATGGTTTAAGTTTCGATTACAATTAGCTAGGTTTGGGACACGGGAATATTTCATTCTACCTGGAATTTAGCTAAAGGCCAGTTATGTTGCGGGGTCCTTCCTCTTCCCATGTCCTGCCAATTGGGAGGGGACATGGAAAAATTTCAACTTAGTAAAAATTTAATTAAACTATTGGCCAGCATTCAGATTGCAAAATCGGCGTGTTTGCATGACAGTGGGGGGCCTTAAAGTTGGTGAAACTCGTCGGAGGCTGCAGTATCGTAAATGTGTAAATTAAAACTGTAAAGTTATCTGGTCACTGCATAAATAATTCCGAGATAAACGATAGTGTTCGTGAGTAAATTGAACTTAAACATGCTTAGCAGTAATTATCGGTTTCGAGGTCACTGAAATTATGAGGGCAGCTAGCAATCAGGCGTAGGACATTATGGCTTAAAAAGGTAGTGGACTAATCGTCCGCCCCATGTTCGGCTTTTTAATTACCCGTTTTTGGGATGTTAAAAAAATATAACGTTATCCTCAAAATGGGAAACACGCGGTTACATTCATTTTAAGAGTTCCAATTTTTAGAGGTGTGGGGAAGCGTTAGAGTTTCAATTAAGTGTACCCTATCAGTTCAGTTTTAGGTCGGTATGACGTATATGTGCAAGGCAGGGGGATATCTGAATAATAAAATTTCTGGAACTGTTTTTCCAGATAGGTAAACTCATTCGTGCTTTCGACAGATGTTAAACACGTGACCATTAAGCCTCTAAAGATGTAAGGGGCGTGGGAGGTGAAGGGGTACATGTTAGGAGTAGCACCACACAGATAGCATTTGGTCGCACCATTTGTCTCGTACAGGTGGTGAATGTTCCTGTGGCCACCACTAACTAATACCCAACTTTCACCTGTGGCTCCTTGAAGTTGGATTTCTCCCAGCGGCCACAACCCGGGCAACCGTAAGACGAGCGGGCTAAACCAGGTTAGGGACTCCGGTGTTGTGTGTGCCTCCACACCCGGTATGGCTGACTCCCGAACGTCTTACCTCCCCGCTCTCAAAAAGTCCTACGGTGGGGGCGACAGCAACCCCGTAGGTGGCCCAGGCTAACTCGGGTCGTTCTTCCACTAAAACAAAACCATGCCCCTTTGGTGGAGTTCGGCAGCCGTCTGGAATGTCCAAGCAGCCCCATTTAGGGAGAGCACTGCTTGCCTCCTCGCGAAGAAAGGGGCTAGAAAAGGTGCCCTAAACAAATACTGGTTATCACGTCTTCTGCAGCCAGCCGCGGCTCGCAGATCGCAGCAAACGTGGTCGTAAAAGTCAAACAAATAACAATACTCCCCGTCACCATCCCCCTCGCCATACCCTAAATGCTGCTCGGGTGAGTCCACTAAAACTAGCAGCCTAAAATGTTCGTTTTCTTTTAGACAATCCTAGGAGCAACCGGCCGGAACGGAGGACGGCGCTAGTCGCTCGGAAACTGGCGCGCAATAAGGTGGACATTGCTACTCTCAGCGAGACCCGATTTTCTGAGCAGTTTAAGCTGGAGGAGGTGGGTGCAGGCTACACCTTCTTTTGGAGCGGCTGGCCACAGGCAGAGCGACGCGACGCTGGTGTTGCCTTTGCCATCCGGAACGACATCGTGGGACGTCTGCCCTGTCTGCTGCAGGGTATCAATGATCGCCTGACGAGCCTCCGCCTGCCTCTTCGGGGAGACCAGTTCACCACCATCATCAGCGCCTACGCTCCCACAATAACGAGCTCTGATGCGGCAAAGGATAAATTCTACGAGGACCTGCATGCCCTGCTGGCAACTGTGTCGAAGGTGGACAAGATAATTTTCCTTGGTGATTTCAACGCCCACGTCGGGACGGACCACGCTGCCTGGCAGGGGGTGCTGGGTCCCCACGGTCACGGAAGCTGTAACGATAACGGCCTCCTTCTTCTGCGCACGCGTGTGGAACACCGTCTCCTGCTGACCAACACCTTCTTCCGCCTTCCGACGCGGGAGAAGACCACGTGGATGCACCGTCGGTCGCGCCACTGGCAGCTGCTGGACTATGTTCTCGTCCAGAGGCGAGATCGACAGGACGTGCTTGTAACCAAGGTGATCCGCGATGCCGATGGTTGGAGAGATCATCGCCTCGTAATCTCCCAGATGAGGCTCCGACTGCAACCCCGACGAAGGCCCCAAGGTAAACTGCCGCCAGGTAAGTTAAATACTAATTTGTTAAATTTACCTGCTCACTGTTTTGATTTCGGCAACCAAATAACCGATAAACTGGAGGGCCTGCATGCTCCAGATAATAAAAGGCACCGTGGAAACACGATGGTGCCAAGTGCGAAATGTCATCCAGTCCACCGCCCTCAAAGTCCTCGGACGCCTACGCCGTCAAAACCAGAACTGGTTTGACGAAAATGACGCCGACCTCAGCAACTTACTCGCGGAGGAGAATGGACTACACAAAGCCTACATGGACTATAGGACTGACGCAACCAAAGCAGCCTTCTTCAGATGCCGTAAACGGCTACGGGAGATGCAGGATGCCTGGATAATCAGAAAGGCTGAGGAAATCCAGGGGTATGCGGACCGCAATGAAATGAAAAACTTCTTCAAAACAATCAAGCCCATCTATGTCCTGTGTATCAAGGGGATCGCACCGCTGCTCAGCTCTGATGGCACAACACTGCTGACAGAGAAATCGCAAATTCTGAAGCGCTGGGCCAAGCACTTCAGAAGTGTCCTTAATTGCTCATCAGCCATCTCCGATGCTGCCAATGACCGGCTGCCTCAAGTGGACACGAACAATAAACTGGATCTGCTGCCTTCCCTACCAGAAACCTACCGGGCCGTGCAGCAGATTTCCAGCGGTGAAGCACCGGGATCCGACGCAATCCCACTGGAAGTCTACAAACACGGTGGGTTCCGGCTGATGGCAGAACTCACTACACACTTCCAGGAGATGTGGCGCCAAGGACAAGTTCCTCAGGACTTCGAAGACGCGACCATTGTCCATTTCTACCAACAGAAGGGGAACCGGTAAATCTGTGATAATCACAAAGGATATCTCGTTGCTCAAAATCGCTAGGAAGACCTTTGCCCGTATCCTTCATAATCGTTTGATCGTTCCCCATAGAGCAGGGCCTGCTCCCGGAAAGCCAATGTGGCTTCCGCCGACACCGCGGGACAACCGATATGATCTTTGCCGCCCGCCAGCTTCAAGAAAAGTGCCAGGAGATCCGAACTCGCCTATACACTACCTTCCTGGATATGACGCAAGCCTTTGACATGGTAAATCGCCATGGATTGTGGAAAGTCATGCAGAAATGCAGCTGTCCTGAGCGGTTCACGCACATGGTGCGTCAGCTTCATGACGGGATGACAGCAAGCGTCACCGACAACGGGACGATATTTGAAGCATTCGCAGTGGCCAGCGGAGTGAAGCAGGGCTGTATATTGGCTTCCACCCTGTTCAGCCTCACGTTCTCGGCTATGCTGATGGACGCCTACCGTGATGAAGAGCCTGGGAACCGCATCACCTACAGAACTGACGGACACATTCTCAACAGTCGGCGTAGTTAGGCTTCAACGCGCGTGTCTACGACTACAGTCCATGACTTGCTCTTCTCGGACGACTGCGCCCTTAACACCGTGACGGAGGAGGACATGCAAAGGAGCATGGACCTCTTCGCCGAAGGCTGCGCCGATTTTGGATTGATAATCAGTGCAGCCAAAACGGTTGTCATGCACCAGCCGCCACCCAGCGCGGAATACAATGCTCCTCGAATCAATGTCAACGTTGCTCAACTCAAAAACGTGGAAACCTTCGCTTATCGAGGAAGCACTCATTCACGCAACACGAGAATCGATGATGAGGTTGCCCAACGGATCTCCAAAGCTAGTGAGGCCTTCAGCCGGCTACAGGCCTCCATGTGGAATTGCCACGGTATTCAACTAAACACCAAACTGAAGATGTACAAGGCCGCCGTCTTGATAAAACTCCTGTACGGAGCGGAGTCCTGGACCGTCTACTCGAACCAAGCCAGGAAGCTGAAGCACTTTCATCTCAGCTGCCTCCGCAGAATACTGAAACTGAGATGGCAAGACAGGATCCCGGACACGGAAGTCCTGGAGTTGACCGGAATCCTCAGCATCCACGCCATGCTATGACAAGTGAAACTGCGATGGAGCGGCCACCTAGTAAGAATGGACGACGAGCGTCTACCCAAACGAATTTTCTACGGCGAGGTCACTACGGGTGCTCGCTGATAGGGTGGTAAAAACGATGCTACAAGGACACTTTGAAGAAATTTCTGAAGCAACTGCAAATCAACCCGGCGACGAGGGAGGACATCACCCTGGATAGACCGGCATGGAGAAGATCCGTGAAGACTGGTTCAGTAATCTATGAGGCCAACCGGATCGCCACCGCCAAGGCCAAAAGAGTGGCATGAAAGTCACCAGTTCCCCTGACCAACACCGTCAATACCCAGGCCCTGCCAACATGCCCGCGCTGTGAACGCATCTTCCGCGCTCAAATCAGCCTGGTTGGACATCTTCGGACGCAATCCACCAACCATCCGACAATTCCAATTTCAACGTCAAATTCTGCCAACCCTCCTTCAAACCCTTAAATCTCACTCCTTGCATCAATTCCATTAATCCCACCATCATAGAGACCACATCTCAATACTCAGCGCCTATTACCCCTCCACCTCTACCATCACCGCCTTCGCTTCCCTACCACCAGCACTACCACACCACCAGTGATTGGGACTCTCTCCTAAACTGTCCTGAATGCGACCTCACGCATCGGCCTAGTCGGTAACTTGCGAATCCATCTTACAGAGACAGGTGAACTAGTGCCAGAAGCTCCAACACACAGCAGAGATCGCCGCCTCAACTGCTCTCACTGTTCTAACACATTCACTCATCGCACGGGCCTATTTGGTCACATGCGCATCCATGACAGCTGAATTCACCGCAATACCGACAACACTGATACACCATGTTCACACTTCGCTCCTGCCATTCTTACCACCACTGCCAGCCCCACTACCCTGAATGACATCCCCAGCCTCAACCGATTTCTCCTGCCCACAATGCGCCCACAACTTCAACTCACGCATCGGCCTGGTCGGTCACCTGCAAATCCATCGCACGGAGGCTGATGTAAGAGTGCCTGGGTCTCCGACGTACAGTCGCCGCGCCCGCCTCCACTGCCCTTACTGCTCCGGCACATTTACACACCGCATGTGCCTATTAGGACACATGTGCCTCCACAACAACCTGTGGTAAACCACCGGAGGCTAAGCCATATCAGCGCAACCATCTACACTAATACATAAACAACATCCGCACAATCATCATGATGAACCTGATAAAATCACTATTTCCTAGAAACCTTGGCTTAGAAGGCTTCCAATCTGATGCTTACACCAGACAACGCCGTCGGCCCAGTGTATGTGTTGTGTGCGTCGAGTGGCTGATCAGTGGAGTAAAAGTCAGTCGGCGATGGCTTGTTCCTATCCCCTGAGACATTTAATCCTAGTGTGTGCGTTATGAAGGCCAGGTCGTGCTGTGGCGCGCGAAGACAAGTTCGCCAACCCATCAGCCAATGCGCTTACTGCCACATCAGACAACTGACCGGCTCAGATGGTGGTTTGATTGTGGGGGTGGGGGAGAGAGTGAGGTGGACATCTCAGCGCATTTTCCTCTCTATAAACAATCTGACGCGCTTGAAACTATCACGGTGCGCTAAAAGCCGTGGCTTGGAAGGTTGCTAACTGACGGGATAACTCGGAACGCGTGGGCAGCTTAATGTTTGCTTTGTTTGGAGTGGCTGACTGGCGGACTGAGAGTCAGGCTTCAATGGTTCCTTCTTAATGTGGCCTTTAGGGCACTTCCACTCCGTGGGATCCGAGTGAGGTGTGGTGGTACACCCAGGGGCGGCTCCGGCCGCGCCAGTCACCAGCACCCTCTACCATCTCCGGTCTTCTTGACTCTGTCTTGACACCGGGCTCAAGTGGGGGAGGAGGATAGAGTGCGGTAGCTGCAGCGCAAGGCTACTATCTCTTAAAAGTTATTCACGCGCAATTCCCGTCCGTGCACCACTTGCTGTGGAGGATAAGTTTGACATCGTCGAAATCGACGGTCGAAAGGGCACGTGATTGTTCCAATGCCCGCTTGAGCTTGCAGTGACGGGGGTCGTTATAGTCTTTTTGGGTTACTGAGTGTAGTAGTGCAATCGCATGGGATAGCCAGTGTTGGAACATCTTCACCGAGATGTGAGCACCCTACTCAGGAAACCGCGATGTCAAGACGCTGACATTTTTCCTGTCGCTATGTTATGGCCGCTACAACCGCCTAAATGTGTGATTCTCCCTTTCGTTCAAGGCGTTTTCAAACCGAATTCGCTGTGGTTTGTTCGAAAGTCAGATGTACCTATATCCGATGTCAGGATCTCCATCGGTGGTGAACAGAGTAACACTTACGGCCGTCTGTAAGCGCTAAGCATTCAGTGTCACCAAATCTGACCTCTATTACCCTCGGTGTATATGTCGAAAATGCCTTTAGAAAATATGAGATTCTCAGGAATATCAGCCATCTCTGATTTTGCAGCATGCTTGCAATTACTTAGGACGCCTTTCTATTTTAACACAATGGCAACGCGATTTTAAAGGCCGAGACTTTCTGTGTACTTCATCATACAGATACCTTGAATCAAATTAATATGCGCTCTCTTCTTTCATTATTTTTTTTGAGGATACTAGGTTTGCTGATCGCTTTATGCAAGAGTTTGTGTTTCTAAATCCATTCGGTTTTCTTGAATTTCCCCTAAGTGCTAATATTTGGCTGCACTATGCACATACATGCATTTTGTATTATGTTAGCAGGGCGCCAATTCCTGTATCGGTAGAATCCTTGTGATTTTTGCATCTCAAGCAGGGGCTGCGATGAAACCATGCGAGTTGAAAGCATATAGTGCAAATAACTGGGTTCAGCTTGAATGGAAGACCTGCTTTCAAGTGTGCAAAGCCGTCAGTCAATCATAGTCATCGGTGGTGTATTGTGTTAATTTTTTAAGGCCTAGCAACACTTGGTTTTCATGCCAAGGTTATAAGTACCAAAAGATTGGCTATTCAGACAAATTACTGTGGCTTATCTTTGTTTCCCGAAACCACATCGCCCACCCCCCTTTCCACTTAGTATTTGTCTAACAGATGTATTGGCCTGTTAGGTCAAGTCCATTCAAGGGCTGGTTTTAGTGATTCACTTTACGCCGTTTACACCGGCAGCACGAGGAATTATTAGGGGTTCCCAAACACGCACATGCATTTCTAAGGAGATCAATAAACTAAACCTTGCAAATCTAGGGTATTTGCCAGAAAGTCTACTGATGTCCGAACCACTCACACTTTTCATTCAGCGGCAGACAATTGGTGACACACGTAGTTGGGCATCTACCTAGTACTTGAGCAGTCACTATGGTTATTGATACAGCAGTCATACTGTTTGTAGTTATTCTCTTGACTTTGGGCATTTGTCAGCTTCAAAAATACACGAAAACTGAATATGTGGTCTGTCGAATTAACCTCCTAAAACTATTTCCCATTTTCGTCCTCAACTTCTCACCAACCCTGCTGAGGTCAGCGTTGAAGTAGCATTTTCGTTTACCCTAAGGGATATCCCTCAAAACTGTTGACAGTGTTTTAAAATGCTAACATGTACGGGGTAATAGTAAGGGGTAGCATCACGCAGGTATTATTTGGTCACTCCATTTGTCTCGTACAGGTGGTGAATTCACCTGTGGCCACCTCTACCTGGTACCCAATTCTCACCTGTGGCTCCTCGAAGCTGGGCTCTGCCCAGCGGCTACAACCTGGGCAACCGCCACGACCAGTAGGCTAAACCGGGTGAGGATCTCCGGTTTTGTGTGTGTCTCCACACCCCGTGCGCATGCTCCCTTCTCTCTGCCCTGCCCTTCCCTCTCTCTCCCCTCCTCACTGCCACCCCCATCCTCCTCCCTTTCCTTCCCCCTCTTACTTCTGCCCTGCCCACACCCTCTGTCCTCCTTCAGGCTCTTCCCACTCTCTCCTCTTCCCAGCCCACTCTCCTCCTCCCACTCTCCCCTCCTCTCTTTTCCCACGGTAGTAAAAGTCCTACGGCGAGGAGCGACAGCAATCAGGTAGGTGGCCAAGGCAAATCGGTCGTTCTCTCAATAACTTAAATTATGACCGAGAGTGAGTTCCCTATCTACCTGGGATGACTAATCAACCCTATTTAGGGACAGCATCGCTAACCTGCCTCTCAGGGTAGAGGGCAAGAAAAGGTGCCCTAAACAAATGCTGGGTCTCACGACAGCTGCAGGGGAAAGTGGCTCACAGACTGCAATCTCATGTGAACGAAAAACGTTAAATAATGCCAACAACTCCTCTCCCAATCCCTTCCCCTCCAGTTGTTCGGGTGAGTCCGCTCACTCTAACAGCCTGGAATGTTCAATTAATTTTAGGCAATCTGAGGAGCAGCTAACCGGAACGGAGAGTAGCGGCAGTTGCTCGGGATCTGGCCCGATACAAGGTGGACATTGCTGCCCTCAGCGAGAACCGATCCTCTGAACAGGGTCAGCTGGAGGAGCTGGGTGCAGGCTACAATTTCTCCTGGAACGGCCACCCAAAGGCAGAGTGACGTGACGCTCGTGTCGCAGGGCATCAATGATCAACTGATCAACTTACGCCTGTCCCTCAGTGGAGACAAGTTTACCACCATCGTCAGCGCCTACGTCCCTCCACCCATGACCAGCTCCAAGCAGGCAAAAAAAATTCAACGAGGATCTACACGCTCACGTGGCGACTGCGCCGAAGGCGGATGAGTTAGTTGTCCTTCGTGACTTTGAAACCCGCGCCTGGACAGACCATGCCACGTGGATGGGAGTGCTGGGTCCCCATTGTTTTGCCGGCTTCAATAACAAAATGATCTTCTCCTCCGACGAATCACCAGTTTATCCTGCTCAACACCTTCTTCTGCCTCCGGATGCGGCAAAAGGCGACCTGGGGGCACCTTCAGTCGAGACACTGGCATCTAATTGATTATTTCCTCGTCCGGAGGCGTGATCTACAGGAAGTACTGCTGATAAAGGCGATCTCCAGTGCAGACGGATGGATGGATCGTTGCCTCATTATCTCCAAGATGAGACTTCTTCTGCCACCACGCAGGATATCCCAAGGTAAGTGTCCACTAGGTAAGTTGTATACTGTTTTTTTGAATGGGCCTGCTCACAATCCCCATTTTAGCAACGGAATGGCCGACTGCTTAGCCAGTCTTCCAGTCCTTGACGAGGATGCCTCCGTGAAGAAACACTGGGGCGAACTAAGGGAAACGGTCCAATCCACAACTCTGGATCTCCTCGGCCGCGCACGTCGTCATTACCAGGACTGGTTCGATGACATCGACGCAGCCATCAACGCTCTGCTCGCCGAGACGAACCGTTTACACAAAACTGCGTCGACCGCCCTACCGCTGCAAACAAAACAGCCTTCTACCAAAGTCACGGCCTCGTACAGCAATGACTGTGGAAGATGCAGGGTGCCTGGATGGCCCTAAGAGATCCAAGGGTACGCAGACCGGAACGAATGGAATAATTTCTTCGCCGCAAACAGGGCTGTCTACGGACATCCCACCAAGGGAGCCACCACTCTTTTCAGTGCTGACGGAACTTTCCTGCTCACTGAGAAGACGCGAATCCTGAAGCGCTGGTCGGAGCCCTACCAATGCGTTCTTTACCAGCCCTACACCATCTCTAACACCGCCATCGACCGAATGCCTGAAGTGGAAACAAACGTTGACCTCAATATCCTGCCCTCTCTTTAAGAAACCATTAGGGCCGTGCAGTAACTCTCCAGTAGGAAAGCACATGAACGCGATCCTTGCTGACATTTACAAGCATGGTGGCCACAACTGATGAAGTAGCTCACAGCGCTCTTCCAGGCAATATAGCGTCAAGGATTGGTCCTCAGTATTTCAAGGACACCACCATCGTCCATCTCTACAAGAAGAAGGGAAACCGTCCATTCTACGACAACCAACGAGGAATCTCACTGCTCAACATCACCGGGAAAATCTTCGCCCGCATTCTCCTTAATCACCTCAACGGCCACCTGGATAAAGGACTCCTCCCGGAAAGCCAATGCGGTTTCCGCCGTCGTCGCGGCCCTGCCAACACGATATTCGCAACGCACCAGCTGCAGAAGAAGTGTAAGGATAGGCAGAATCATCTCTATACAACCTTCGTGGATCTGACGAAAGCCTCTTCACAGTGAATCACGAAGCACTGTGAAAGGTCATGCAGAAATTCAGCTGTCCCGTGCGATTCACAAACATGGTGCGTCAACTCCACGGTGGCGTCATGGACAACGAAGCCCTCTCAGAGGCCGTCGCAGGGATCAACAGCGTGAAGCTGGGCTGCGTTCTCAAGCCCAAACACTTCAGGCTCATGTTCTCTGTCATGCTAATGGACGCCTTCCGTGACGAACGACCCGGGATCCGCATCGCCCACCGGGTGGATGGCTGACTACTCAATCAACGGCGGATGCACTCCGACACGCGTGTATCCACAGCCACCATCCACAAACTTCTCTTCGCTGACGACTTTACACTCAATGCAACGGCGGAAGTGTCACCATTGAGGATCATAGTGCCACTTATTGGATACCCTACTTATAGTCTTGCCAATTGTCTATAGAGGAACTTAACGCACCTCAGTGCTGGGTCGCAATATAGCGTCAAATCTCACAGGCATTCCTATAGAAAATTCAAGGAGCTGAAGTAAGTCCTTCGAAGTCATTTCTATGTTTTCCTCTATACCACATGACCTACTCATTGCTAGCGTAGATCGATGTCTAGAGGAAAATGATGTCGGCATTCCAAAGCAGCATGCTTCGGACATGCTTAAGCTCTGCCTGGTGAACTATTGTCAGTTCGACGTAAAATACTATCAACACGTAAGGAGCACCCCACTGGGCTCTCCAATATCGGGGCTTCTTGCCAAACTAGTCTTAGAGTGACATAAAAAGGCATCTTACAACGTTTCAAACCAAAGATGGGGCTCCGCTACGTAGATGATACATTTGTTATCATAAAGACTTGTGGCCTTGATCAATTACACTTGAGTCTGAATGGCGTCTTTCTGGCTATAAAATTTACTCGGGAAGCTGCAACAAGAGATACCCTTCCAATCCTAGACGGAAATATACAAAAACTCATTGATGGTGGACTCACAAAAAGCATCCACCGAGAGGACTCTACTGTGTAAATCGTGGTTAACTATGCAAGTAACCGCACCGCGGTCCACAAAGAAAGCTGTTTACGCACTCTTTTCAATCGGGCTTTCCGCTATTGCAGCAGCTATGATCTTCTTAAGAAAGAACTATCGTATTTACATAAATTCTTCCGATAACTTCATCTTTTGCGGCAACTTCTGCCAACCCTCCTTTTGGCCTTCCCATGAGCTTCTCTAGCAATAATTCCACCTGCGTATCCATTGCACAGAGATTAGTGAACAAATGCCTGGGGCTGCGACATGAAGTAGCCGTAGCCAACTTCACTGTCTTCACTGCTCTCGCACATTCACACTCCACATGGGCCTATTAGGTTACATGCGCCTACACGATAACCTGTGGTAAACCACTACAGGCTTAACCTCATCAGCGCACACTACCTCCAACAGTCCATACACGACAGTTCGACCGTCGTAGTCCGACGATGTCCACCGTATGCTCCATGGAAGGGTGGTGCAGGGACGGTGACTTGCGCGTGATTTAGTTTAAAGTGATAGTAGACTTGCGCTGCATCTACGGCAATCTCTCCTCCTCCCCCACCTGAGCCCGTTGTCAAGACAGAATCAAGAAGACCGAGGGCTGGAGAGGAAGCAGGTGGCTGGCGCGGGTGGTTCCCCTAAGTCCTAGCCGCCTCCTAGGCGTGCCACCACACCTCCCATGTTCGGCATTTGTTAGCGGAGCACAACCCGAATAAAGCATACCGTTCCCTGATGTGGCCCCCGTGTTGGTCCAACGCATCTACCACGTGGACCGTTTAGGGGGCACAAGTCCATACACAACACCCTTACCACCATCATGTACATAAAAATATCACCGTGTTCGTGACTTGGAAGGCTGCCAAGCTGACGCTTACACCAGACCACGCCGTCGGCCCAGTGTGTGGTGTGTTGACAGGCTCGAGCGTGTTCTGATTGTTGGGGTGGAGTATAGATTGAGGTCAACGGCTCAGCGCATGTTCCTCACTATAAACAATCTGACGCGCTTGAAACTATCACGGCGCGCTTAAAGCCGTGGTTCAGAAGGTTGTCAACTGGCGGGATAACTTGAACTACATGGTCAGCCCAGTGTGTGTTTGTTGTGGAGTGAATGACTGGCGGACTGACAGGCAGGCCGCAATGGCTCCTTCTTAATGTGGCCTTTTTGGCATTTCCACTCCGTGAGATCTGAACCAGGTGTGGTGGTAAGCCCAGGGGCGGCTCTGGCTCCTGCATCTTCTCTCGCCTCTGGTCTGCTTGACTCTGTCAGTACACCAGACTCAGGTGTTGGAGGTGCAGAGAGTGCGGCAGCTGCAACTCAAGGCTACTATCACTTAAAACTAACCCGCGCAAGTCACCGTCCCTGCACCACCCTTCTGTGGAGCATACGATGTGGCTAACCAGTGGACTAGGAGTCAGATGGCGATGACTCCTCCATATCCCCTGGTTTAGTGAATCCTGGTGTGTGCGTTATGGGGGCCAGATCGTACTGTGGTGCGCGAAGACGGGTATGTCGGCCAGTCAGCCAATGCAACCACTCCTATTCCCAGCCACTTTGTGCAGGTCATGACGTTTTTCGGTTTTTGAGTTTCCTCAGCCTATGATGGTCACTTCTTGACTGTCAACATTGTGGCCAGTCTCTCCAATATCGGTTGCAAGCTGTTAGTTTGAGATAAATCTCTGAACCATCAGTTTGTGCTCATGTAGGCATGTCTGCAAATTTATTCCAGTTTCCCCGACGTCGTTTCAGTCCCCACCATTGTAAAATATTTGTTAGACAACTGCAGAAGTCTCAATAGGGGACAGTCTGACCTTTAGTGTGAAGGTTTCGCCTGGGGTAGATGGATTATGCCTCCTCCGGTGGGATGTAACAATCGAGAGACTGCATCGGAGACTCCTTTCCTGTAGAGAATGGTACTCCTGACTTTTATGTTGTTGTTCTTTAGAGCGTCTTCTGTTTACTTGGCGCTTGCTTTGGTCGAGAAAAGAGCTTGGATATCCATTAGCTTGGAAGAGCACATGGCTGTACTGTCGTTCAGCTTTGATGGTTCATGTGTCCTCCTGGCAAATTTGGCTTAGTTTTATGTCGTTATGATTTTTTAAAAATAATATTGTTAGAAGTTGTCTCGCAACATCAATTGCTGGTTGCTGTGAAATGGAGGTGAAGAATGAAACGTCATCAAATGATACCGTAGATTCGTCTGGCTCTAACTTTATCCCTTCAAGGAACTGATTATCAGAAGCCACGGTTGTTAGTGAGCCTACTGCCAGGACGTTTAGCTGGTCAAACATCCATTTTGCCAAACTGTACGTAGGAGTGCCATGAAGAGAGACGATGAGACTAAGCAGTATGTTTTCCTTATGACTTTCGGCAGACCGTAAAATCGGGCCATAGGTGTGGCAGTTGGCTTCCTGGAAAACCAATCATTGAGCGTGATTGCACCGTTTGCTCTGCGTTTTAAAAGACCTTTTTTATTTTACGAGCAGGTGTTACAGTTCATCGGCTGGAAATGGTTTATAAGATTGGTGGTCATCAAGTAGGCTCTTAGCTTTCTTTTGTTAAACAGATTTATTCAGCAGTACAGTCGGGCAACCTTTGTCAGCTAGTAGAATGAGTATATTATTATCCGCTTTTAGAATTGTTATGCTCTCTGTTCT
Source organism: Schistocephalus solidus (assembly GCA_017591395.1). Lineage (NCBI taxonomy): Eukaryota > Metazoa > Platyhelminthes > Cestoda > Diphyllobothriidea > Diphyllobothriidae > Schistocephalus > Schistocephalus solidus. Next base: position 41,866 of record WEDG01003323.1, on the reverse strand, counting down.
TCTCAGCCATGAGTTTCACACCTTTTGGGTCGCATGAGGGGTGAAGATTTTTTGTGGCGGATTTAATCTTTCGTTTCTTCGGATGTCTTTGTTGATTGTAGAACTGATTCAAAAGTGGCAATGAACTCATTGGGTGCGGTGTCTGCTGGGTTGAAAGTGGCTCCACGTTCAAGGACTGCAAGATGCGTGCTAATAATGGGTTTAGAAGAGAAATTATGGACCAGGTTGTTCGTTGAGTTGGTTGTGTGGGACGGTCTCAGTGTCGATAGTTGTTTGATAATGCTTATTTCTTCTTGGCATGTACCTTTCGCGCATGCATTCGAATGCTTTCCTTAATAGTCCTCGATTTTTCACCAGCGGTTATCAAGAAATATTATTTAGATTGGTAAATTTCTATATTGTAACGTTGTAGCCTTTGGTTGCAATCGTGAATTAGAGTTCTAGTCACCCATCTGCTATGCCGCGCTAAAGCAGAATTCCCATGCGGTGTCTAGGTAACACATTACGATGACACGTTTTGGTCAAGGCAGTGATGAGGAAAGTGCAGTTGCACTTGAGTTGATACAATCCAAAGGACAAATTTCTCCAAGCAGCGTGCAACTCGGAGCACCAAGTGCTCGAAAAAAGAGATCAGATTCGCAAAAATGAGAGATTTTGGATGAACGTCAGATAAATTTAAAGTGCCAACTGGGCCTGGTTATTGTTCTCGCTGAGGTTTCGGAGAGCTTGCCCGGCTTCCCATTGTCAAAGTATTTTATTGCTATTATAGATTTGTGTACTGAATGACTGGCCGAACTTGTCGGCCTAAGACTGATCGATTTTTCATTCGATCGCTAACTCGGCCTTCCTGTGGACTGCAACCACGTCGGGGAAACTAGACGAAAATTGCCGACCCATCTATATGAGCACAAACTGGCGGCTCGGAGGCTAGACCCCAACTCACAGCTTGCAACCCATATTGGAGAGATGGGCCGAAATTTCGACATTCAAGGAGCGACCATCATATGCCGAGGAACTTCAAACTCCGAACAACTTATGCTTGGGGCATGGTATTCAGATATCAACCATATCAATATGCATCTAGACCTTCCAGTGGCTTATAAAGTCCTGCGTCATTATATGCACAAAGACCAGGACAAGAGTGTTACACCGTAACTAAGGCATATAAGCGAAGATGGCCCCGAGACGAACCCACCGGAAGAGAAGACAAGCTTACAAGCATTCTCGACCAATGTGATGTTGTCCAACTGCACAAAGGCCGATGCAGAGAATGAGGGAAAAAGTGATAAGTGCAAGTCCGACAAGTTCTGTCTGTCATTTAAATACTGAGCGATATAAGCAGTACAACGCTTTGCCAATGGAGAGCCTGCCGAGCTCTCCGAAACGTCAGCGACAAAATTAACCAGTTCCGGTTAGCAGTTTAGCTTTATCTGAATTCCGCCCCATAGCTTTGTCCTTTGCAATTGGACAATTGACGCATTCAGTTAAAAGAATGTTGCTGATGTTTGAGATATAGATGGCGAATAGTGTGTATTATGTCATAGATCGTGCCTCTACCGACAACCATCATCGATGGCTGAACTCTGATTCGAACTCTGAACTCTGATTCGCCTCCATCGATGAAGACCGAATGCTTGATTTTTAAATCTACCTTCATCAAAAATGGCACAGATTTAAAGGCCTCTGATTTTATTATCATTATTCACAGTACAGAGAAGCCAGTTATCTTTAACTGTTGAAACTTTGTCGTTGCTAGTACGCCATCAAAACAGAAAATTGCGGTTCATTTGTTGACGTTAGTATTCCCCTATCACATTAAGCATCGAGTAGATTTCCGTAATTCTGTTTCAGTTTCAGTGATGCAGATAAATCTGTTGTACACCGACAAGCGATTGTGGAACAAACTTAGACACGTGCTGTACTCACAATCAAGCCATGGTAAGCCACGATTAGCTGAAACCGAAATTGTGGATATTCAGCTAAACTTTCCGAATGCAGCTTTCTTTCATGAGAATCCCTGGAAGTCAGTATGAATATCCTACACTTTGACACTGACACCCATCGTAGGTGGCTTGAATAGTGTCCAAATAACTCCTCTGCCTAGACAGTTTCATGTAATGGGGTGGACTGAAAATTTTAACTAAATATCTCAGGCTAATAATAAAGTATACAGCTTCAAAATTGTATTCGAATACGGACTACTGATCACCTGGGGATGTGAGACCAAAATAACACTAACATTTAATGAGCCTGTCTGTTCGTGGTACTAACGTAGATAATACTGTTCTCACGAACTAACGACCGATATCTTACGAACCTTAAGCATGAAGAGCAGTAAGAAAAACCGATATTTGTATAAAGTTAATATTTGAAATGTCCAACTAACTGGCTGTGTAGCATGCCATTGATGCGGCATTGAGAGGCAGCGCTGTTTGTTGTCCCTCTACATCGAGCAGTACAATAAATAAAACGTGCTAAGTTTGTCAGAGGTCAATTAGCCTGATACCTCGACACAGCACCCTCCGCTTAGGCTGGAGGATATGCATAAGTCTAGAGGAAATGCGTAACTATACGATCAGAGAAGTGAACTTGACGTTCGCTGCGAGTGATATAAGCAAAACGTGTGGTTGTAGCGGATTGAGTGCGTGCTGCAGGAGGAGGATGAGGTTGCGGGTATATGGGCAGAGCAAGTATGCGTGACGGCGGGATAAAAGGTAGGGGAGTTGTAAGAATATAGGGTAGGCCATCAATACATTTATTGTCCTTGTGACAGGTCCGAAGGCTTCTCTGCGACAGCATCCTTGACCCGGGTGATGCTGACCACGTCCTCCTTGTCAGCGCGAGAGATCCGACAGGTCTTGGTAATGCATGCGAGCACATGGAATGGTTGTTCATTTGGTGATTCCAGCGGCTTGCGCACATGGTCACACCCGAAAAACACGGGGGTAGTTGACCAAGCCTTTTTGTACATAAGCTTCCGTCAGCGAGGATCTATAGAACAAATGGACACTATTAGTAGTGATTTATTATATGAAGTAAGGTTTTTAATGAAGCCGAAATGACATTCTTTCAAAAGCCGGCATCCTGAGGTATGTATATTATCCTGGGATTATGCTCTGAGGTAATAAATATTACAATCCACTTGAGTACTCAGTCCTAATCTAAGACGTGTTTCAAATGTTGGTTAACATTGTATGAGATTGGGCGCTGACTGTACTTTATGTTTAGCTGGACAATCTACAAGCAGGGGAAAGACATGCCAATGAGTTCGCCACTCATAGAGGCAGTTGGATTAACTTTTCGTTCAACAACACAGACGGAATTTTCGGTACTCGGTATTTCGTAATCGAAAGGGATCAGGTGCTGACATTCAAGGAATGTCTCAATGGCTTCTTCCCAGTCATGTAATTTACGATGGAGGGGGGGATAACAACCAGCTGGCCTTATACGATACCCTTGTCTGCCGCTAAGATTGTGGTGGCCTAAAGACTAAAGGGTTCAGGAAAGCTACTTATACGGCGCAAGGACTGAACTTCAACAGCTTCCACCCAATCATCCACAAACGCTGAAACTACCCAATTTTCCGTGGGTGGTGAGGGGAAGTTTATAATTTTAGTCTCTAAATAACGAACCGGGCGAAGTTCGAAGAACGGCAGCAGAGGTAAAATCGCCTCGCTTCCTGATTTGATCTACCTTTCTTAGGGTCGTCTTTGGTTTTTATTTGACGGTTTAGTTCAGCAAAAGTGTTTAGATATCTGTTCATCCCAAAGAGTGTTATAAATTAGTAATTCAGATCTTTTACTCAATTGTTATATGAAATACATGCTTAACTTCTAACGAAACCACATACGCAGAATAGTTATCAACTTAAGTTTGTCTAACCGACAGAGTGACTTCTCTCATGCACTTCCACAGACACCAGGGTGAAACAATTGCCATGGATCCGAGACGTCAGTTATCCCTGTGGATCAGCAAACATTTGGCAAAAAGTTCACCCATCAGGAAATATAAGGAAGTATATCCACCCAACCACCTCTACAATTATATTTAATCAGGTCATACTTTGGTGAGCCCATAGCACTCTGTCTATTGACCCCGAAGATGTTGGATGGGCAAAACCAAATCGGAAAGAAACTATGTCAGCTTCGATCTTCCTGGGCGCTAAAACATCAAGACTGAAATGCCAGGTCAATAAAGTTCTTGTTCCAGCGATCCGATTTTCTGTATAACTTTCCTCTGTAAGTCGCTTCATAACTTCTATTGACGATTAGCACTTTTTAGGTTAAATCATCAATGCAAACCCAAGATAGAATTTGGCTACAGCTGACGGGCATTATCGTCACAGTAAAGCAGCGTCCAGGAGGAATATTTAAAGCACGTTTTTCGTCATTTGTAAGCTCTGAAGCCTTTGGAGCAAAATATTATTCGACTGAGCCAGGGGCCAACGTCATGTTAATTGCACGAGGGTGTACTTTAATTCGACGTGTAACTGTGCTTCAACGATCTTAAAAACTGCGTGGTTGAAGAACAATTAGCAATAATACAGGAATAGCACTAGAGTCACTGAAGACCGAAATACCGATTTCGTGGCCTCCAAGACCAATTGGATCTATGACGTTCTGTTCCGCGCACAGGTTTAAACATCGCTGTCTCAATTTGACTTGAAAGCATTGTTATTTCCGCACCTGGGAAAAAAACCTGCAACTCTTAAATGTGAATTTCAGCAAAATCACAAGCCATCTCACTATTTTGCGGGTGGAATTGTTTACCAGTTCAGATTGGGCTTCTTTCTTTTCTTTCTTTCTTTCTTTTTCTTTTTCTTTTCTTTTCTTTCTTTTTTTTACAGTTTATTATCCTTTACAGTGGTTCGGAAGTTGATCACCTGTCTATTCAAATGTCTCCAGATCAGATATTATGGAATTTTAGCAAAGGGCATCCACTCAGACATTAATTTTACATCTTACAATTTACTTCTCCCCTCTGCCACTCGTTTAACCAGCAGATGCAGTCTGAATCGGTTGTGGTCTTTAGGAATAATGTGGAATGCAGGAAAATCGAATTCTTCGGAGCTTCATCGTGCGGTGCCAGAAGTACAGGATAAGCTAATACCTGGACGATTTGCGGGGCAAAATTAAAGCAACTGGGGACTTACTTTGCATTTGAATACCAAAAAATCCAGAGGTTGTCTTCTTGAGGGATCGGAACGAGAACAACTGACGTAGGCTTGAGGAGTTGACTATTGCCGACAAAGACAAGTGAGACTGGAATGGCCATTTCTGGCTTATTAGCCGTCATCAGGCAGTCATACCCAACCCCGGGTGATGCACCACCTGAGGATTGAACTCGTGACCCATGGATCAGAAGTCCAACGCTCTAACCATTGAGCCATGGGCTCGTTGTCTTTTGGGTTTACATCGGAAATATTTGCTTGCATTCGTTGACAAAAGCTCACCGATTGCTAACGGAGCTCATTTGTTCCGCTCTGCCTCGAGGCAGCCCCGCCAGCAGCCGCACAGCAACTAGTAGTAGAATAGGCAAATTCATCCTGCCGGCAAAGACATAGGGAGACGATATTGACCATTTCTGGCTCATAAGCCGTCATCAGCCAGTAATACACAACCCCAGGTGCTGCCCCACCCCAAACTCGAACCAGCGACTTGTTGAGCAGAAGAGCAGCGCTCTAACCATTGAGGGTTGGAGTTGTTCACAATGCGTATTATCATCATGGTGTAGATTGTAGTTGATTGTGCTGAGGGTATCTATTGCTGGAATTTTATGTTACTGTAAATGGAGTAGCATCGGTTTTGCTCTATATGTGCAAATTCCTGCTGTTAAACGGACCAATGATAGCCAACTTTCGGAGTTTTAACTTTGGCCAGTGTTTATCTGTGACGTAACACCTAAGCGAATATGTCGTGAGATTACGCTGATTTTTTAAGATACGAAGAAATTAATCAGTAGGCATTGCATTTTGCTCCTGTCATCTTTGGGCTTCTCCACGTTTTAGTTCATGTTTGCAAGAAAAGACTCGGTACTAACCGAGGAACGGGTCCCCAGCGGCAGATTGCTGCGTAGTACGGACTATCAGGCCATCTAAATGCCAATGCTGAGAAACAAGCTTGCGATGCCTGCAGCAGAAATGACACTAATAGTGACATCAGGCTAACGCAACTATGTGTAATCAGCATGCAGCATCGTGTGTGCGTGTGTGCGGTGCGTATGTGTGTGATCTCTGATCAACTACTGGCTGCGTAGAAGTCAGCACACTGATGCCTATTGGGTGTGACTGAGTCTATATAATTACTGGCGCACGTCAATTAAGTATAGTTGTACGACCAAACAGCCCTTCGATCGATTACGAGAAGAAGCTGCGAAGGCAAAGACAAAAGTTTCTCCACCCTGAAGAAGACGTACTTTCTGTATCGATTGTTGACTTGCCAAACAATGCTTGACCCTGCTGATGAATTCCGTATGCGAGGCTGCAACGTGTTTATGGACTCATGTACCGTTCCAAGTTGGCTTGAGTGCGACGACGAGGAAGAGGACGGTGAGGAGGAAAAATTGCTTGAAGTTGTGCAGAGATAAACGCTCCTCAACTTCTACGCCATGTCTTCCTTGTTTCACGGAAGTTCCATCTTGCCTTTACCCCTATTGTGGACCTCGCATTTAAACCAGACGCCGTAACGGCTCTTAAACAATGTATGTAGCATCTAAAATGTGAACAGTTATATTTTTGAAAACTCTTTATTTTTATGTATACATAGTATTTAAAATATATACTTGTATGTTTATACTTTTATGAATTTATCTCTTATTTAATATAAAATCAAGACAAGAGAGACCCTGTTCAATGTTCTTTCTTGGTTTGTCTTAGGTTCCTGTGTTTTTTTAAAAGGGTTTCGTAGGTACTCACCCTTACTGTAGTCTCTTTATCAGTTATTAAGCCATCTTTCCAGGAAACCATTTCTATAGAGGCCATGCAATGTTTAATAACAATAATATAAAAGAAGACATTATGTCTTAGGGAATTACTTCATCCATACTACTACTTAGGTTGCACTGCAAGAAGTGTTATGCAGGCCGATAAAAGTAGGAGACCCACGCAACCAGAACTATCAGAATTCATGATTTACTTAGTGTACGAAGTACGCTAGTTATTATTTAAACGTGTGCTGAAAATCATTGAAGTATAATGATGGTTTTAATTAAATAAATATTCCGTATCGTCTGGCTACCCTACAAATTTGTTGAGGCACTAACTTGCTTACTTACTTACTTACTTAAAAGGATTGTAAAACGTTCCTCCTAAAAGTAGGAAAGGATATGTTTAGTGTTTATTAACACAAAATCTTAGATAGTTTTAGAGAATTTATTGGACCGGAAAGCAAAGGGAAAATCAACCAAGTTTGCACAGTTATAATTGCCGCTTCCAAGGCCGCAGTCTCCCTGCTGCGAGCTAGACTTTCCGTTTATGCGCAAGGGTCGAAGCTTTACTAGAGACGCGAGGGTGTGTCTATGAGACAGTAACGTCTCTCGTGTCGAGCACGTGTCGCCTTGAGAAACAGAGAGGGAGAGGGAGTGGCAAGGGATTGCGCTAACAGGTTACCAGGTTCACAGTTTTTCTGTGGTGCATATTTGGCAGGTGGACTCAGTCGTCCCGTTGTGCCTTGGAGCTCAAACTAGTGCCCCGCCAGCAGACGTAGAGCGGCTAATAATATAGACAGAATGATATTACCAATATTACCCATATATGGCTCGTACTCTTTCGTTTCTGATGTCGTAATAGATCCTCACAAACTGCGTTAGCCGTTTCCTACTACAGAAAGTTAAATCCCTCTAAAAGAGTGTAGTAGATTTTCGAGAGCGAATCACTGGAGTTGTTAACCCGAACTCTCTCGTGTTTTCTAAAAGTTCACACTTTTCAGAATGGTAACAGCCTTCTATTGAATCTGTGATTTTAGTTTATTAATCGATTAGCGACGTAAATGACTAGTGCAAGATAAACTTTAGTAAGAGAACTCACAAAATTTCATGCAAAACGGGCAGAAGTTTTGACCCGTAGCGTTAATTCATTTGTTAATATACCTTAAATTTTATATTTTAGCTAAGCAGAATAACATTAAGGAACTTAAGAATGAAAAATAGCCCATCGAATCAAATTAATTGAACTGTTGACGTTTTGGAGACCCTTGTTGGTTCCCCGTATTCAAAGCGTTAAATGCAAAAAATCGAATTAATCAAACGGTGCGTCAAGGTAGCTGCCCTTTGGCCGATGATAACTTTAAATATAAACATCCTTCCTCCGGATTCCTGTTCGCATCCGCTGTGTATCCTACAGAAATACTGTAAGCTGAATTCTATAGACAATAAGGGAAGTCGCCGGAACCAGTGAGGGTATTCATATTTGGAACGAATACTTGACCTTAAAAGAACCGAATACTGATCGTCTTTAGGATACAAAGAATTTCTAAGTAAAGCGACTATAAATGCACAGATGTCTGTCTGGACAATATCTCCATAAATGAGGAATTTTGGCTTACTTTTGGGTAGACGTCAGCTCCATAGCTAATGTTGCTGCATGTTTTCAGTAGATTCATGCATATCCTCAAAAATCAACCAAAATTGCCACCCTATTTTATGTAAAAATGTAATGATGTGACTTTCCAAGTATATAATAAACTCGACATTTTTACCAAGGTAAAATTTTTTTAGCTTCGTATGCCCCCACTTATCATCGGTTTTCATCGCGACAAAACAGGCTACTGTTCTGCGTGTGCGTCTTAATTGGTAGTCTAAAGCAGTCAGGCTACTGGACTTAGCAACTTCGTTGCATTCATCCCATTAACGGTTGAACAAATTTGCCCTAGAGTTCAAGCTCAATACTCCCTGGGTGCACTGAAGGCGTTTATTGGTTTATCCCTTATAAGTAAGACATTTGTTTTTAGTACAAGTCTAAGAAAGGCATAGATAATACGATTTGTTGACATAAACTAAGTTCGCCGCTGGATTTCAATTAATTTCTAATTATTTATTACATGGAAAGCGAGTTGTGGGCATACAGTATTTGGATGTTGTTCAAAAACGTGGTATGGAAAGGACAAGGGCATCGTTTATAACGCCCTCTCATGTTGGCAGAACGTCATCAAACGACTCGATAGAATATTAAGGAATAGGAAGGGAACATGAAAATGAATGTAGCGTATGGTAGGATAATGCCAGGTTCACTAATTTCAAAATTCGGCTACATTTGTACAAGCAAAGACTCAACATAATCGATGGAGTGCCCAGAATCACACATGTGCTTTGCAATAGAAGAACAGAGCTTTTGTTTCCCGACTTTAATTGCCTTTACGCATGTTTGCTTCAAGTTGAAATTTGCATTTTCATTTGGCAAATCTACTTTCATCCGGGAGTATACGTGAGTTCAAAAGCACGGTTTGAGGTGGCGTGCATGGACAAGATATCCTTAGTCTCTCTTATTTGAATGGTTTTCGTAGGACTACTTAATGTGTGCTGAAATCTCTTTTAGCTTCTTCCAATACGCTGCACTACAATCGTTCATTTTTTGGATTTGATATATAATCATTTTTAAAGGAAAAGGTTGTTTTTAAACCGTCTGTTCCGCCAACTATCGTCTTATAAAAACATGATAAGTTGGGCGAAGCAGCTACAGTTAACCTCAGTTAAGCGAATATGGCTTTGAGATAGGTAAAGTTTGACCTGGCGAGGCTGCGTGGAAACTAGAGCTCTTCAATTTGAAAATACTAGGGGGACGCTGGGAGACTCACCGGTAAATCTAATACAATTGAACAAGATCGTCGAAACACTTGTGGCTGGGTTTTTAGCTAGTTCCCGTGCGAACAGTATGGTAAATATATAGAAGCAAATTTACTGTGCTCTATGGAAACTGTATGTGATGTTTGCATGTGCGTTTTGCGAGCATAAACGTCATGCTGTGTACATATTTTTCCGTTCGTGTACTCTTGTGGAAGACCCAACCTCTTATTAACTTTTCATCCTGTCTGTGTTCAAGAGCATACAGAAAAAACAACTTGCTCTGCTGTTGCCCTTCTACTGTAAGTTTAATTTTGGCAGGCAGGCAACTCATATTATTAGGCATACTTTTGGCTTTTCCTCTTTATCTAATGAATGCAATTAAAAACTGACATGTGCGCCGTGTGAAGATATCTAGTTCACCTGTGAGGAGGCTTTTTTCTCCTAAGAGGGTCGTAAAAACGCTGTCAATCATCGGACCTAGTGGAATTCCATCGGTGCTCCCTAAGTATGTAAGTTTACATGCCCATAAAAAAGGAATTGGATATTTTAGTGCGAAGATATTCGACTGGAGCTTGATTTCCAGACATATACCGCGTCAAGTAACGTGTTTATTAATAGAAACTCGATATCAAAAGAGATCGTGCATTTACAGGAGACTTGAGTCTTTTATTTCCTTGATAACACTAACAAGGTATTTTGGCATATTGGCCGCAACCTAGGTGGAGTTTCTTCCAGATCCTTGACAATAATTTGTGCTAGTATGCGTTGAGGTGAAGTAACCATCAATATACTCGCGAAAAGTAGTAAGCTCTTGTGCTATTTCGAGAAATTCTTGAACTAAGGGGCACTTATGACGTGGTTCTATCAAACAGTTTTTATAGTTCTCGATTTGGAAATTTCCAGGGCTTCCAGAGTCTCAAAAAATATGTGCTAGTTTGTGTTGAGGTGAAGTAATTGTCAACAAACTCGAGAACAGTAGTAGGCTCTTGTGAAATTTTGAGAAATTCTTGACCTAAGGGGCACTTTATGATTCGGTTCTATCAAGCCGTTTTCATCGGTCTCGATTTGGAAATTTCCAGGGCTTCCAGAGCCTCGACAATGATTTGTGCTAGCTGGCATTGAGGTGAAGTAACCGTCAACATACTCAAGAGCAGTAGGTAAATTTTGTGAAATTTTGAGAATTTTTGCAACTTTGATTTTTCGATGGTATAATCTAATGGTGTAGGTTGTATCGCCATTTATATGGAATTCCGGGATTTTACGGGCAAAAGCGTCCCTAATACTACAGGTGGCTTTGTGCTCATTTTTAGAGGAGGAGTGCCTGTTCCCGTATTGTAACATAAATCCCATCCCCAGCACTAACCCTGGCAAAAACCCTGATCCCATCAGGAATATAAATTAACTTTACCCGTAATACCGGGGGTGCTTATCAAACTGCCTCGTCCTTTTTATCTTTAATTATTCTTGAATAAAGTTTCTCAGGTCATTTAGAATGGACTTGATTTTCACTATCTTGTTCTTTATGCTGAGGAGCATAAACTCGTGACCTTTCTTAAGCCTGAAACTGATCATTTTTCCATTTGGCTTTAATGCATTTGGAACACTCTTATGTTCCCTGTCAAATGGCTGCATTTATCCTTCCTAACATTACGTGCAAGCTCATTTATTTTAAGCAGGTGGGACGGTTCCCAGTTTAGCCGGTTAGCCAGTTAAGGTGGCCATACAAGGCATCTCTATCGACCGCAATCCTCAGCACTTGCGTCATATTGAGGCAACTGCTACTGAGCTGAAGCGAGGATGGATGACGAGCGCTTACACAAGCTGCTATTTTCAATGGCGATGTTACTACCAGTTTTCACCGAAAAGGATGACAAAAACGACTCTATAAGGACACCATGCAGACCGACGTCAAGAATTTGCAAATTTATCCGACAGCCTGGGATAATCTCTCTCAAGATAGCCTGCCCTGGAAAAAAGCAGAGAAAACTGGAACAGGGATATATTAGGCACTCTGGATCACCATGGCCAAAGCTAAAAGCTCGGCTCGTATGTATAAAGCATCCCCTAACAACGCCGTCTTTCAACATCTCCCATCACATCACCATTATAATCGGACATTCGCGCGTGGAGTTGGCTGGTAAGACATAGTAAGAACTTGTAGTGATAAAAACTCCACTTTTTAGTGTTTTAAGATACGTCTGTTAAAAAGGTGCACAAACCTGATGAGAATTTGAAAATAATTTACGTTTTAGAGACTAGTACTTTACTTCTGACTTTTACTGGTGTATATAACTTGTGGAAAAGGATAGACGGGTTCATCTGGAACAACTCAATGCAATATTGACACTATAAATTTACCTTCTGCTTCTGTAACCGCATCCACTGCAGAACTTGCAGCTAACCCACTAACTCAAGAAAACAACGATGACCACCACCACCACCTGTATCACCGGTAAAAACACATCCGATTTCCCGCAACCACCCATCCACGTTCATTACTGACACCACCGTTCTTCCCAACATCCGCAATATGGACGTTATCCCAACCTGTTCCCAACTACACCTCAATATCACGCATCAGCCTGGCCAGTTACCTACGAATCCATCGCAATGGGACCGGTAAATAAGGGCTTGGAGCCGCGACACACCTGTCACATCAGGCTCAGCTGTCCGCAATTCTCACGCCCATTCAGCCACTGCATGTGTCTACTCAGTAACTTACTCGTGCACGACAGCGGAATTCACCGTAACTTTTAATGCTAAGCCTACTGCGCACATTCCACAACTCTTCTATCCTCATTAATACCACCTCACTCCAAAACAGCACTGCCACTATTAACAGTATTGCCAAGGACACCAACACAACAATTAATAACTTCTCCTGCCTGCATATCACGCATCAGCCTGGCCAGTTACCTACGAATCCATCGCACTGAGACTTCTAACAAGTGTCACGAATGTCAACCTACACCTGTCAGACTCATCTCAGCTGACCTCACTACCCACGCACACTGAGTCACCGATGGGTATACTCAGCCACAGGAGTCTTCATCCAATTCTATGGTAAACCATCAGAGACAAAACCTCATCACCACACAGCTCCCCACCAGCGCAAACACCATGCACGACCCGGGGCCACAGCACCCAGTAAATGCACGAATTTGACACAATCCACGCAATTAAGAAGGGTTTTCCGCTAGTCTTTCTCTCTGTGGTCCCTATAGCACTGTCACGCGTATCAACTTCGAGCAACCCAGTCCCTTTTTATATAACCCCTGTGTGGTGTTTGAGAGGACAGGTCTCTATGGTATGGGTGGACTGGCTGCTTAACTGTATCTGCCACTGTGCCCAGTCCTGCCATCGGTCCTTTTGACTCTGCCATGACAGTGAGCTCAGGTGGACGAGAGAGGGCGATAGATCCAGCACAAGTCTACTATCTTTATAAAATAATCAACATGCAACACATTGGCCCTACATTTAACTTGTTGTGTCGAGAAGTCAATAGATTGATGTACACCTATTTTTGTTTGAATAAACATCCGACATGTAGCGACAGGTGACGAGGCACTGGTGAGCTTCGGTTCGATTAAGCGTTTATGACGCAGTGTATGGACTGTCTGCACCGTACTCGAGCGCATGTTTGTGTTTTCAGTCCCAGCTGGTAGTACGGGATATGATTGGCTAAATGAAGGCAGAATAAGCCCGAAACTGACTGTATCAATCTACCCATATTCTCTGTCGTGTCTCCTCTCTGCAATTATAACTTGGCCGATTTCGGCCTGGTAATTGGTTGCCTGTTCGTGACCTTTGCCACCCATACGGAGCTTGTTTGCTTCGGGAAGCCACTAGATCGGTGTGCGCCTTTTCCTGTTTGAATAAATACCCGATCTGCAGCGACAGAGAATGACAGGTGGTGAGGCACTGATGAACTTCGGTTCGATGAAGTGCTTATGACCCATCTGCTAGACCCAGTGTGTGGACTGTCTGCGCCGAACTCGAGCGCATGTTTGTGTTTCCAGTCCCAGCTGGTAGTCAGGGTTATGATTGGCTGCATGAAGGCAGAATAAGCCCGAAACAGACTGTATCAATCTACCCATATTCTCTGTCGTGTCTCCTCTCTGAAATTATAACTTGGCCGACTTCGGCCTGGTAATTGATTGCCTGTTTGTGACCTTTGCCACCCATACGGAGCTTGTTTGCTTCGGGAAGCCACTAGATCGGTGTGCGCCTTTTCCTGTTTGAATAAATACCCGATCTTAAGCGACAGAGAATGACAGGTGGTGGGGCACTGATAAACTTCGGTTCGATGAAGTGCTTATGACCCATCTTCTAGACCCAGTGTATGGACTGTCTGCACCGTACTCGAGCGCATGTTTGTGTTTTCAGTCCCAGCTGGTAGTACGGGCTATGATTGGCTGAATGAAGGCAGAATAAGCCTTTACCAGACTGTATCAATCTACCCATATTTTCTGTCATCTGTCCTCTCTGCAATGGTCAAACTGTCATATGTTCCTTATTGGTATTCGGACTGAAAGTACTAATTTCACTTTAATTATTATTCTGCGGATAACGAAAAAGGATTTCAGATCCTAAGAACTATGGTTTATTCTTTTGAGTTCTCAAATTTCATAGTTCAATCAGCAATAAAGCTAGATAATGCAAACAGACAGTACTTACAGTATTTCAGCAAAGCAGTGGCCAGTGCACAGCAGCAAAATATACGCTTGAAGTGGCAGCCTACCACGGTCTCATCTTACCTCCATGCCTACTTTAGTTCCTGAACTGCCTACCTGGTGATCCTTTTTACCTGCAAAATTTAAGTCCTCGCGTTTTATCGGATTTGTAAGCAACCCTTTGAGATAACTGACCAGTTGTCTGCAACGTCAGATCTGGCCCGCGTAGAAACATTTCGAACCACCTTTTTATTTAGACTGGCTAATTACCAGGAAAATTATGCCCTAGTATCGGAATGAACACAAAAAATGCTTTGAATAGTGAAGTGGGTCACAAGCTTAAATTATCTGAATTTGGGATGTTGTCTTCTTTGGTTCCTCTAGGATGATGCGAAATAATCATCATGGTAGCTCGGTGCTGAGTTGGCTTAACAGTCTTTCTCTAAAATTGAACTTTTAATTTGTAGTGATAATTTGACGAAATTAAATTTACTGTTTAGGAAATCCTGCTTGGGCAGTCCGCTTACTGTATCAGAATTGGTATAATTCCATAAGTTACAGTAGGCTGAGTAGATAACTTGACCCAAGTGGGATTAAACTCACGGCTCCCGTTGGCTGTACTAAAGCCTCCCCTTGCTAGCGTGGGTCCAAATCCTACCGAGGCCACCAAGTTTTTCAAAAGCGGGTCAGACAAATTATTCAACTCTGCCCAACTACTCCACTAACGAAAAAAGTCTACCTTTTTTCTTTATTTAAAATGAACACTGAATAAAACTTTAGCATAAGGAATACCTCGTTGTCTTTACCGAACTGCTTATTTATCATATCTTATTTCTCTTTCCGCTAGACGATTAGGTTTCGTATCAACAGTTGGTGTGTACACGTAGCCGTTATGGTTTCATAATTCCCAAGCAGTAAATATTAGAAAGTTGAGTGTAACATTTATAAAACTAAAGAATGCAATAACGCACACATATTTTAATACACTTGCACCAGTTAAGCGGTAGTTTGGTCATCGGGTAATGCAAAAGCCTAGTAATCAACGTTCAATTAAATCTTTGAAGGTCTGTTTTGCAGCATTGTCGCAAGTAACCTGCTCTCCTATAAAAAACTTTCCGGAAGAAGTTACAGTCAGTGGGAGTAAGGCCTGGTGGGTATGGGGGAGGATAAACAACTTCCAATTCCACCTCCTGTAGTTTTACCACGGTCAACTGTCATTTGTATGGTAATTAGTGCAGCGTTCTCGTGCACTAGAATAGGAGGGGATCGGTTGTTTCTCAATCATTTGGTCCAGCTGAGTACAATATATTTCTGCCGTGATCAATGAGCCAGTTTTCAGGAAATCATAGTGTATCACATGTGCCTCATCGCCACAAATACACTCTCGTCTTCTTTAGATTACTTTTGTGCTCTAGGCTGCTTTTTGGTAGCTTTCCCCTTTCCAGTCCCTGTTATAGACCTTTAAAGCTATCGTACTTGAACTATTTCTCATCACACATTACATTTCGATTCAAAAATGCGCCATTTTTGTGACGAGAAAACAAACTCAGGCAAGTTTGCAAAACGTCTTGCTTCTGTTTTTATTCAGTTTAACGTGGCACCGCCATGCCCACATTTTTCATTTTACCGACTTCCGCTACACCAATTTATATTATTTTGTTTGCAAACTCCAAACATTAGCGATACTTCCTGTGCAGTTTCAGATGTAGCTGACTCGCCGGTGACTTTTAGTTCACTAACACTCATTTTTGATTCTGGCCGACAGCGTGCCTCAATCGGAATTCAAAGTTACCAGAACGAAACTTTGTAAACCATTTTGATACTATAGAACTATTAGGTCCAAATGCACCATTTATATCCCGAACTCTCTATGTTGCCGTATTTCCACATCGATACTTATATATTATAAATGTACAAATTTGCGATTTTTTTCCTGTTGAAAAAAGGATGATAAAAAAATGTTTTTTAACATTTTTTCAAATTTTAAATGGTACGGAAAGAGGAAATATATGTGGCAGCTTTCTAAAAAAACCAAAATAATTTCAAAATAAAATAACGGGAGTTAAAATGTCACAGGAGCGAGTGTTAACATTTAGGGTAGTGCTAGGGATAAGATTAAGGCAACAGTTTAGTTTTATGGTTTGCTTAGTGTGCGCGTTAAGGCACGCGTATATTTACCCTTCCTAAACTTACCGTAAGCCAACCTATTTGAAACGGGCGTGGCGATTCCTATTAGCATGTCCTGTTTAGGCGGCCATTACGACACCCCTACCAAACTACGTAGGAATAAAATGAATGTGCACCACTTTTACACATTTAGTTTACTCTAAAGCCTAAAAATGTTCTTCCGTCCATCAAAAGCATCCCCTTTCAGAGGGTAAACGCCAAACGCACAGAGATTATTTAATCAATGAATACGGGCAAAGAGGATAGAGCTGCCTAAAACATTTACACCAAGCCTTTATTTTTGTTCTATTTAAGCGTGTTTCTCTGTTCGTCTTTGTAATATTGGTAAGATTCCTGAATTCTTATTGTTTACGTGCAGTGCTAGTCACTAGCGTTTTAGTGATTGAACTCCAGTCTACTAAATTTGCTGATCTGCTGGTTGACTTGAAAATGTGAATACTCTATCTTGTCTGGTGGCTGGTTCAAAGGTTCAAATGTGGCTGGTTCAAAGGTTCATGGAAAAATTTCACAAGGGAGAAGGCAGGATAAAAAGTCCAGTTTGACATTTTACCTTGATTGCATTGAAGCCAAAGTTGTTGACTTATGTTAAGGATATGGAACTAACCTAATCTACCCTGCTGGCACGTGTCTCCGATTTGAAAGGTTGAACTAAACTCGTATGGAGTGGTTGGTGAGCCGGTCTGAGGGATTTACCATGTTTCACTTTTAGTACAACCAGTTCAAAGCACTGCACGTATTTAAGTACATATAGTGTGGGTAGGCTTGTTATATAGAGTAAGCTATGAAAACAAATGTTGTTGTTACGAACGGCAGATAAACGGCGGGACCAAGGGCTCGGATTTCATTCTAGCCCTCCTAAAAATAACGGGAACTGGGTACTTCATGCTTTTTTTACAACTTGATCTACCCAGTGAGTAAAATTACCCTACACAGACTGCAAGAAACTTACAGTACTGCCAAAAACAGACAATTAATAACTTATCAGACTGGATCCTCACCCCATTCATCTCGATTTCACCAGACCTGGCATGAGTTCATGTGCTAGCAGGATCATCACGTTTTGCAACAAAGGGTGAATTTTGTTTTGCAACTGAAACAGAGCTTTCAGTTTCCTTAATTTTATTGAATTGCTGTATTTAGAGCTGATATCTTAAATGCACTACCATAAAGGTGACGTAAAAGCGCCCGGTGTAGTCTTCACAGTCATGCGGATAATAGGCCGCGCCCAGCAGCAACGTATAAACATATTATCCACGGAAATCATGAGCTCGCGAGAAACAGTGCGATCTAAGTTCAGTGTTTTTAAGCCATACTACGGAGAAATGTGTTTCTCCTTTTCATGTAAAAAACTGCAAGAACTCTAGATTGGAGAAGTAAAAGTGGAACTTCTCTATCCAGAATTATTCTCTAAGGTCGTTGGTCTCCATTTTTATTAAAAAAGCTTAAAGTCCGGTTGTAGACAACAGTTTTGAAAAGGAAAAGTAAAAAATACTTTAATTTTCCCGTGAGTGGGGAATGGGAAGAACGCAAAGGAACAGTTAAAATAAAACGTTGCTTAAAATGACGGCATTTGATATGTGGCATATATACATTCGATGTGTATCTCTTGAAATTTTAGTTAAAATATGACGATTTTTTTCTTTTCGAAAAGATAAGGCTGCTTGTTAAAATAGCCTAATGTTACCTGATCCATGTAAATTAATTTCCAATGTTTGATTGTAATTGTAAATCAACAACTAAAAATCTAACTCTATATATACCTCGGCATACCTCATTATATATCTCACTTCATAAGGCATCTGACATACCGATGCTCGGTAACATCATGTAAAGAGCTGTCTGCGTCTTGCCTATTTTACCCTCAGCAACCAAACTACGAAAATCTAATCTCTCTGCGCCCATGCTGACCTGCTCCTATGGTAACCAAATTTTGAAGATAAGGTAAATTGCAAAAGTAAACAGACCAGCTTTCTTAGGAAAATTAGGAAATGCCATTTCTTCCTGCCGAGCTCTAAACGAGTCACGTGAGTCCTTTTAGGAGAAGCCGGTTTTAGCTATCTAGGTTCACCAAACGTTCAAGGGTTTTGCTTAAAAGCAATACAAAGTGGCATTAGTTCAGTTACCTGGCCAAGTATGATATATCGTTCATTCGAATGCACATTTTCAATGAAGTTAATTAGACTATCTGCGTATTTAAAACGAATTCGAAACAATTAACTCTTGAGTAGGCTCTTCGCTTTATATGATTTCTTAGTCGAAAATTTACGGCTTCTTTCAACCTTCTGTTTTGCGCATGAGGTTATTATACAACGATTTGCTTATGGCAAACAAAAGTAATGAAGGAATTAACTTTTAAACCCTTTCTGTAAAACAAGGCGTTTAAATCAAGGGACTTTTTACTTTAAAAGGAAAGTGCACTTGACTTGTCTAAGTGCAAAAAGCTCAAGTGTTGTTTAACAGTAAAGATTGCAGAATATTTCATTCAGATCTAGGCGTCTCTGGACCTTGTACAAAATGCTGTGGGTATTTTAGTTCACTAAAAGCACAGGTTCAGAAGAAAGGTTCAAACGCTGTGATAAATTGGTTGGCAACGTTGAGCAAATCTGCGTTTACAAGCACATTTATACGAGCTCAAGGAACATGTCATTCTAATTTTGCGTTTTTACATACTTATGCTTGGCAGCGCAGGCCAATTCACGACCTATGCGTTATTTATTTTCGTAACTGCCTCTATTTGCCAATGTAAGAGTTCTGTAACTGTCTCTGATGAGGCTTACAAGAGAGAATCCGAAACTTTAGGCCAATAAAAACCACTTACCATGATCACCCCTTCTTCCTCTGAAATTTGTAAGCTTGATTGACCTGTTTTTATGTGAATTACCTCATAAGCTATTTTCGGTATTCTAGTACCATTGCTTAATATCAAAAACACTTGTTATATCTTGGAGCTTTTCCTTGTAATTGGGTTTATCGCAGATTTTAAAGCTATTCTTAATTTTGGGTCAAAGTGATATTTTTCTGTGTGCCCAAAAGGACCGAAAAACATTGAGAGGCTTCAATAGTCATTTGCAAATCTCTAGGAAAAAATAAAGAAGTTGGTGTATTTCCTTAGCAAATCAAAAAATTTATTTTTAAGACAAGTCTCTCGCAGCACCTTATTTTAAATGCTTTCACCAGAGCTGGAATAATCGTTCGGTTTTGCTTCGTTTTTTAGTCGGCTTCAGTAGCCAAACTGAGGTAATGCGATAACTCTATTCCAACTGGTCAGTTGATATACCGGCAGTTCGACCGTCAATTTCGACGAGGTCGACCGTATGCTCCACACCAGGGGGTGCAGGGACGGTGACTTGCGCGTGAATTAGATTTAAGTGATAATAGCCTTGCACTGCAGCTACCGCACTCTCTCCTCCTCCCCCACTTGAGCCCGGTGTCAAGACAGAGTCAAGAAGACCGGAGATGGGAGATGGCGCCGGTGGCTGGCGCGGTCGGAGCCGCCCCTGGGCGTGCCATCACACCTGGCTCGGATCCCACGGAGTGGGAGTGCCATAAAGGCCACATTTAGAAGGAGCCATTGCAGCCTGACTCTCAGTCCGCCAGTCAGCCACTCCACACAAAACACACATTGGGCTGACCACGCGGTCCGAGTTATCCCGTCAGTTGGCAACCTTCCAAGCCACGGCTTTTAGCGCACCGTGATATTTTCAAGCGCGTCAGGTTGTTTATAGTGAGGAAAATGCGCTGAGCTTTCGACCTCACTCTCTCCCCCACCACCACAATCAGACCACTGTACGAGCCGGTTAGTTGTCTGATGCGGAAGCGGGCGCAGCTGCTGGTGACCTCGTTTACGTGTACTACGTACACGACCTGGCCCCCAAACACAAGCACCAGGATTTCACACAACAGGAGGTTGAACGGCGTACATCTCACATGTGTGAGATAGCCAGAGGTCACGGTAAGAAGGAGCCATTGCAGCCTGACTCTCAGACCACCAGTCAGCCACTCCACACAACACACATTGGACTAACTGCGAGGTCTGAGTGTAATTGTCAGTTGGCAACCTTCCAACCGCGGCACTCAACGTTACCGCACTCTCTTCTCCTCACCCACCTGAGCCCGGTCTCATGACACAGTCAAGAAAACCGCAGATAGTAGAGGGCGCAGGTGGCTGGTGCGGCCGGAGCCGCCCCTCGGCGTACCACCACACCTATCTCGGATCCCACGGAGTGGGAGTGCCATAAAGGCCTCATTTAGAAGGAGCCATTACAACCTGACTCTCAGTCCGCCAGTCAGCCACTCCACACAAAACACACATTGTGCTGACCATGCAGTCCGAGTTATCCCGTCAGTTGGCAACCTTCCAAGCCACGGCTTTTAGTGCACCGTGATAGTTTCAAGCGCGTCAGATTGTTTATAGTGAGGAAAATGCGCTGAGCTCTCGACGTCACTCTCTGCCCCACCCCCACAGTCAGACTACTGTCCGCGCCGGTCAGTTGCCTTATGTGGGAGTGGGCGCATTGGCTGACGGATCGGCGTACCCGTCTTCGCGCGCCACAGCACGACCTGGCCCCCATAACGCACACACCAGGATTCACTAACTCAGGGGATATGGAGCAGCCATCGCCGTCTGACTCCCAGTCCACTGGTCAGCTATTCGACACACACAGCACATACACTGAGCCGACGGTGTGGCCTGGTGTAAGCGTCAGATTGGCAGCCTTCCCACCCACGGTTTCTAGGAAACCGTGATAGACTCAGTTACATGGTAATGGTGAAGGTGTTGTCGATGTATTGGTGTAGGTAGTGTACGGTGATGTAGCTTAGCCTCCGGTAGTTTACCGCAGGTTTTTGTGAATGCGCATGTGTCCGAATAGGCCCATGCGATGAGTGAATGCACGAGGACAGTGAGGGCAGGTCAGTTGATATACCACAGATTATGTGAATGTTATATATTAACCGAGCATAGCGCGTAAACTTCTCTATTCTGAGTACTACATATTATTGGATTCTTTTACTAAAGAAAAATATGAGATTATTTATTTAAATTAATACTTACTTATTCACAGGATATATTCCGTGATGATAGCCCGTTAAGCAGAATCCATTTCGTTTCGAAAATTATATTTTGTGACTCGCTATATTCTCTGGCTTTTCAAATAGTAGACAACATTTGTTTTACCACATGGTTACCTTACAAGTGTTTTGAAATGTTCTGAAGTATCAAAAACATACAAAAACGTATGGAAACGTATTTTGGTTTATTATATGCCATTTATCTTCAACTATTATACCTTATTGCAACAGAATGCTCACAGTTTATGATATTGGAAAAATGGATGAACATATTTTCGATCCATACCAGGGCAGTAAATACAATAGAATAAGGCCTGTTATTAAGCAGAAAAACTGCTAAAATCTTTTCAGAGTAATCTATACAATGCGTTTTTCACTTAAATCCTAAAATCTATCAACATTTTTCAGCAAGGGATGTGCATAAGATAGTTTGTTTCGAGCTGTTCCTTTACCTGACAGAGGAAAGCTAAATTAACTGGCTATTAGACTTCTAAGCACATAAAAATGTTATCTCGAAATAATTAATCAGGTAAGGTTTCGTATTCGAGCAAGCGTATATTCATGAAAAGTTTCCATTAAGGAAACTATTGATCTTGAAAAGTGAAGACTAGTTTGTGGTTGCTTAGAAATACAATCCAAACTCCATTTATGGTAAAAGACACTTCCAGCATTTGCGCCACAGGCGAAGCATTATAAGAACTGACTTGCCACGATGGTAGTAACTTATTGAAAGCTAGATTTGCTATATAAATGAGTAGAACACACTGTTTTCTTCTTTCCCATGTTAATAGTATTTTCTAGCTCCTCAAATACTCTAACGAGAGTCAATTGCCTTATAAGATGTTCACTGGCGTGGGGTTTGTCAAATGGCAACCGATTTAAATTTTAAACTCACAAAGATAATACCGTAATACCCACATTAGCTAATCAGATAGTAGACATCATTTTTATAGTTATAACCCATTGGTTCATTTTCATCTTAAACCGGGAGCTATCCAAAGAAGTGTTTCGTAAATTTTATTGGTCGTATGACGCAAATGCGAAGGGTTTGGGCCCTTGATTTGTCCGCAGAGCGCCCTGTATAGCTGCTGTAAGTACTCATAGCAGTAGCGTGCTGCACCGAACTCTCCTGACATTTAACGACGTCGAACGTGACCATTCGGTGTCGGTCAAAGACTTTTTATCGTAACTTTTATTAACAAAATGCTTTGCACTTTGACCAAAACTTAAAAACACAATTATATATAGGTCGTTACAATGGGGCTTGTCAAGTCCAGCCAGAACTTTGATGTAATCATTTTATTAAGGCTTTACCCGAGGCTTACCCTGTTCGACTGTGCTGAGTCATGATAGCACCCGCAAACTGACGCCGACCACCGAGACTTGTCACCCTCGGCGTCTAGTGCTCACGAGCCTCTGAGTCAGCTCGCAAGCCAGTTAATCACACTCCAACCCACAGGTGATTAGCGCCCTCATGCTCGCATGTGCATGCCAGAAACATGTGAACCAAACACACCTTAAATTATGCGTTTTCGAACGGACGCCTTGATGTCCCGATTCACAAGAAAACGACCATATAACGGCAGATTTTGTTATGTACCGAATATATATACTACATCACATGACCCTCTGGTTCCGCTAATCGAGGGTGCGGGACTCATTGTGTAAGATTATAGTGTAAAAGACATCAATTATTAATGAATTCTGGCGACTCCAACGTGCGACAGAATGAGACGAAAGATGAACTTACCTGGTCAGAATGCCTTACAACCAACCTTCTCTAAAAGAATCTGTTATGCCATCGGCTACGGGGTTTCCCGTGAAATCACGGTTGTATGGTCAAGGCGATTGCAAGTGTCCGACAGATAAATGGCAGAGGTTTATTATTGCGCCATGCAGTAGTTTATGTGCGCCAGTCTCTCAGGAAACTCATTTACATAGTATGAACGACAGTTCAACTGTCGTTGTTGTATATTTCCCCGTTTGTCGCACAGCATAGTGGTCGCAGGGACGGTGACCTGCACTTCGCCAACAAAGGCAACGGAGACTGGAAGGGTTCTTTCTAACTCATTCTTCGTCAGCAGCCAGTCATAGCCAACTCCAGGTGGTGTACCACCCGATGTCCCGAAACCGGGACCGGTTGTTTAGAAGTCCGACGCTAAAACCCACTGCGCCACGGGCTCATTATCTTGTCGGTTTAGATCGGGAACATTCACTGATGAACTCTCACCGATCGCTTAAGGGACTCACTCGTCCTTGGGGCTCACTCTCGAGCCCCCGCCAGCAACCGCATAGTGGCTGGCAGGCAAATGAGCTTTGCCAAAAGTCAAAGGAGGCTAAAATGACCATTTCTGGCCCATTACACGTCATCAGACAGTCATGCTTAACTTTGCTCACTGCAAAAGGGCTCAAGAGTTAACCCCGAGGCACAACATTACGAGTGAATCCCGTTAGCTATCGGTAAGCGTTCATAAAAACGGTGACTTGCGCCTGGTTTAGTTAAAAGTGATAGTTAACTTGCACATCATCTACTACACTTTATTCTCCCCACGTGAGCCCAGTAAAATGAACGTGTCGAGAATGTCGTATTCAGAGAGGACACAGGCAGCTGGCGGGGCAGGAATGTGCACCTATGCTTGCCACCAAACCGGCTCGGTACCCTCTGCATGGAAATTCTATATAGTTCATATTAAGAATGAGCCATTGCGGCCTGACTCTTTGTCCTACAGTCGGCCATTCTGCACAAATACACCCTGGGTTCCCTGCGAGCTCCAAATCATTTCGTCAGTTTGCAGACTTCTAAGTCACGGTTTTTAGAGCACCATGATAACTTCAAACGCGTAAAACTATTTATAGGGATAAAAATACGCATCGAACTCACTCGCTCTGGTCTGTAGGTGCTTGTGTTCTGAAAGGGTCTTTCTGTCCCCTTGGGGACGAGCGCCCGTAATAACGTCGCCGTTGAAGATTTGCTTAGGAACGCACTCACCATACATCTTCGAGAGGCGACGGCTCCAACATAGCTGAATTAGTTGAATATTTCAGTTTCAGTATTCTGCGGATGCAATTGCCTTTTATCGCTTATTGCGTGTAGACTGTACAGGGCTTCGCTCCATCCAGTAGTGTCATCCAGGCTATGGCCCAGTACATGTTCGGTTTGGTATTGATAGTGAGGTTATAACCATTCTACGTGAAGGTTTGCAACCTGGCGTAGGCATGGCTAGCTTTGGACATCCAGTGTGGTGGTGTGCTGCCTAACTAGGCTAAAGTGTCCACGGGTTTAACGTGAGTGCAATTTAAAGTGCTTTGAGGGATATTGGACTCAGTTTCTAGTGACAGCTGATTCCTGCTCACCATTCTGTCCGTGTCGATGGTCAATCCAAAGTTAGTGAAATAGATGGCGGAGAGGTTCATGTTTTTTTAATATCTGCTTTAGTTGCGGTGTTTAAGTCACAGTCGTCCGAGAAGAGCAGGTCTTCGACAATAGTAGTTGATAAACGCTTTTGAGCCTGCATGCGCCGGCTATTGCGAAGACGGCCGTCGGTCCTGTAGAAGATTCGGATCTCAGGGCACTCAGCACATTGGAGGTTCAGTAGGATGAAAGCTTACCTTAAATTGAAGATGGGAGCGAGTACGCAGCTCTAATTAAATCCGTTAGTTAGTTTGAATGCTTTCAATAATACCCCACTGTCCATGACAGGCTTCATAATCCCATTGTTGAACTTAAACACCATGTGTATGAATCGCACAGGACAGTCAAAATTCTGCATGATTTTTCAAAATCCATCCCGCTTTACAATGCGAACGATTGGGCACTTCTCCTGTTAGCTGAAGAGCAGCCAATATCATCCAGGTGGTTCTCCGTTGTCCTTGGACGTTGCACGGGCTTTTTGGGAGTAGTCCGGTTTCCAGATGAACCTGGAGAGGATTGTGAGGGTCGTGAGCGAGGATCATCTCAGTGCTGTGGAGCAATACAAATCCTCTGAAGTCTTCACAGAGTTTTTGGATCCCTTTAATGTTGTAGACCTGGACATTGGTTGCACCTTGAAATTCTGAGGAATTTGTCCGTGGTACCACATAACCTGGAATCTTGACCAATCAGCTTCAACGTGATAACCACGCAATATACTAAACCACCAACCGACAGCCAGTAGTATACACAGGCTGCAAGATTTACCGTGCCGACACCACAGACACATGGTTCTCTGCTATTCTGCGCTGCGCTAGGTATCTGTAAACACCGCAGCTCACCTGTGGTTCACCAGCGTCCCTAATGTGATTGCTGTTAGATCAGCTTTTGAACGACTTTAAATGGCTGAAATTCCAAAACGGGAGCATCTACCAGTAAATTTCTTCTGTCCGTTATCCCCTTTACTGTAGCTCACTCTTTCACTTGCTGAAGACGAGTCCGTCTATTATTGTATGTAAGGCGTATACCATCCCCAATCGTATATACGCCAGTAAAAGTATGAAGACGTAACTTATTGTCAAATTCTACAAAATATATGTTTTAATTTTTACGGTCTTTTTTTAACCTACTTAAACAAATTGCTTCAATTTTCCACTACTAAACCCCCACTCCTAGGAGAACGAGTTCAAAATATAATGTTAGGAAAACATAGAGGTGTTAGGCCAAATGTGCAAGTTGGTTTCGATCAGGGAAAAGGACACAATGAACACTGCGCGTAAGAGGTGGATTCGGTCAGGTAGGGGAAGGTGCAGCTTTATCAGGTGGGATTCAAGGCTGGGGAATCGCAAGGGGCACTGTATCGGGTTGACAAGGCTGTGTTATTGGGACGGATTACAAAAGGCTGAGTATAAGTCAACTTCAAGCGGTCGAACGATACTACCTTGGCGCGGTCGCCCCGGATGATTTTGAATTGCTTGTCTGCGCTTGATAGGAATTGAAATGGTCCGTTGAAGGGTTGCTGTAGTGGCCTAAGAGCCGCATTTACGCCGAAAAACACAAAAGAACACGTTAGACAGTTAGGGTCGGTGTGTGACTTATTTGCCGGAGAGTGGGGATATTTGTCTCGGAGATTAGCCCTTGCTTGGCATTATCTTTGGACATAAATAAGCAGCTGTCGATGAGCCAACAGCTGCTTATTTTCCGCACGCTATTATGTAAACCAACTTTTTTACATTTTCATGATGTACCAGAGGCTTTTTAGCCATACTGTAACCAAGAGGGAGTTCAAAGGCGTTTGCCTATCTTTCCCTTAATAAACTTGACTTGACTTGACATAATCAGTAGGATCCCTGTCCGCTTAACTTTGACTCTGTCCAAAAAAATCCCCGGGAATCTGAAAGATAGTTCCGTAAATAGTTTGGCGGAGGAGCACTCCAAATCAGGTTTCAGGGCGGCACGGATACCGAGCATAAACAAGGGTAGATACTCTCTCCAGTGAGAGGGGTTGCCAGAAACCCGGGGTGAGGCTTTGAGTTGACGGTGAAAACACTCGACTAAACCATCGGATGAGGGATGGTAGATCATCGTGTGAATGCGAGAACATCCCAGGAGATCTGTAACATCATTAAAAAGTCTAAAATCAAATTTTTGGCCTTGACTGGTGGTGAAAGTTAAGGGAACACTATAATGGAAGATCCAGTCTTCCAGAAAGGCGTGATCGAGAGTATCCGCAGTTATATTTGAAAGTGGAGTTTCGATGGGCCACCGCGTAAATCAGTCAATTGCAGTTAGTAAGTAAGTACAACCACGAGATGTTGGTAAAGGACCTACCAGATCTATGAGCACATGTGCAAGCGTCCATCATGTTCAAGAAAAGTGTCAATTGGGGCTTTGTTGTGCCGTATGATTAAGGCTTTCTGACAGCCCAAACATAAACGAGTCCATTGGCAGAAATCGGTGTTCATACCGGGCCAAATGAAACGCTCGCTGATGAGACGCTTGATACCCCGCAGTGGTTTCCGCGTAAAAGAATAATAAGAGGTAGCACCAATTGAGCTCAGTGAGGGATGAAACGACGATCAAAGTTGGCAAGGCTTATAAAACGGCGCAACGGTTGAAAAGAATTAGGATCCGGGAATGCGAGCATAACTGCAATTTTGGCGTCCACGGGATGAAAATCGAAAGAATTTACGCGATTAACTAGGAACAGGAGTGTGGGAAAAACATGAACGCATTCAGAGGCGTTAATGAAAATGCCAAATTGGCTCAATCGTTAGAAAATAAGACTAAGAAGTTTAGGTGTTCATGCTCACTGGCACTTGCAACCAGAAATTAATCTACCTTAACAAAAAGAAGGGTAACTCGCGGAGGACATAGTTGTTGAAACGTTAAAAAGTTTGATCAGAGTTTCAGAATCCGAAAAGCATCCTAATGAACCCAAAAAGGCCAAATAGGGTCGTAATTGCCGTTTTCGGAATGCCTTCTGGAGCACTGGGATTTGGTGGAATGCTTTGAATAGGTGAATGCTAGAAAATATTGTTGTGCCGGCAAGTTTAGATGAAAAATCATGGAGATGGCCTAGCCGGCTAGACTAGATGAAGGGTCATGGAGATGGGGAAGCGGATATCTGTCAGGAACAGTGCAGTTGTTCACTCGTTGGTAATCACCACATGGGCACCAGTCAGTAAGAGACTTCTTGCACACCATATGTAGGGGAGCAGCCAATTGAATAGTAGATGGCCGCACTATGCCTATCTCAATCATATAGTTGTATTCAGCCTCTGTGATAGCTAACCTATCTGCGGCAAAACGAAAAGGACGGCTAAAAACGGGCGGTCTGGTAGTTGAAATATTATGCATGATGGAATGCTTAATAGGTTGGTCAAACTGAGATGTTTGGGTGGTAGATGGAAATTCCAAAAGCAAACGATTACAGGAAGTGGACGAAGGGGTAGTTGAAATGCATGGAATAGGGGATGAAAAGGTACTAGTTGAAAATTTAGAGCATAAATATGTCATCCAATTGATTAGTTTATGGGACTTTATATCAACAAGGAGACCGAAAAAGGATATGAAATTGGCTCCGAGAATGGCACTGTTAGTAAATAGCCAACAAAATGAACTTCGTAAACCAAAGATCTAGAGTCAGAGATCGTTGACCGAGCGTTCGAATGGAAGTATTATTAGCTGTTTGGAGAAAAAACGAAGAGTCATGTGACTTACGGTCGTTCAAAGTGGCAGGAATTAGACTGATGCCGGCACCAGTGTCAACAAGGAAGTTACGGGAGGAACTCGTGTCAAAAAAGTGAAGAATGCAACTTTGGGAATTTGGTTGCCGCTACTGTTCAGCCGGTAAGTATTCCGCTGAAGATTTCTTGTAATGACAATGAGACTGGCGGTTATGGGCATTGGACCCATAAGTGTGATGGTACCAGCTGAATCCGCCGTTTGTGGAAGGGCCCGAAGCTGGAGTGGGAAGCCTCGGTCGACGAGTATTGGAAGGATTTCGACGGTTAAACATACGACTAGCACGAAGATGGGAAACTTCAAAGATGAGGTCATCAAAGGCGTTTTACAACGCCCATGATGTGAGATGTAATTATGGCACAGCTAGAAGCATTAGCTGTAACTGTAGATCTCGATGATGTGGTCAAATGTCTCAGCAAGCACTCTAACAGTTGAAGAACGGATAGCGGGTTCGAGAATATCTTGCACAGAGGAGGACAGCCGCTGGAGATAAAGCTGCTTGAACGTTGTGCCATCAAGCTTTTGACCGTCCACAAGCTGCAACAGGTGCCTAAGAAGATGCGTAGGCTTCCTATCCCCAACTTTTTCCTCAAAAATCAAACGCTGAAGACGTTTTTGTGTTACTAAAGAGCTGTGGAATATGAGTGCCTCCTTTAGAATAGTATATGAGGCATTGTGGGTGGAATATCTATAATATCTCGCAGAAAGTAGCAATGTCCATTGGCAATGCTGCCACAACATAATGACATTTTCTATCCTCTCTTGCTATTTGCCGCAGGGCAAAACCTGATTTCACTGTGCGCAACCACAGTGCAATATCACTGTCCCACACGGCAGGGAGGTCGAAAATGCGAACTCCAGTTATTGTTTGGTGGATGATTCGGTTATTTTAAATGAGGGGGCTATGTCAAAGGTCAGATAATTTGACTATATGATTGACACGTTGGCGGGGTGGGTTAAAGGTAGTAATGGTATTGGATGAAATTTTAGGCACGCTAGATAGCAGGTGGAAACTGGTAACAATATCAACTTTAAAGGAACATAGGAGGGAATGGATGCGAGTGGAAACTGTTAGACAAATAAATGAAACAGAAGGTGCTATGATCCAAAGAGTTAACCTATGTTGAAGGTGAATCCGTCTGTCTTTACATGTAAGGTGCCTTTAAAAGTAAGAAAAACATTAGTTGACAATAAAACGTAATTGACTGTCAAATTCTACAAACATTTTGTCGATTTTTACGGGAGTATTGTAAACCTACTAAATAAAAATGATGTTTTGTCACTACACACTTATCGTCTCACGTGCAGCCTTCTCCGAAAAATGCAATAGGTGCGAAGTGGCATGACAAATACTCCCTATAAGTACTGCAATACTTGTGTGAAAAACAGTCCTTCACTGATTTGGTCCTTTATGATGCATTCGAGTGTGAACCCGAAACCTCAGGCGAGAAATATTTTGCCCCAGCGTCCGTGTCTACTCCGCCTTCTCCCTGAATGCTCCCTGGAAGTAGCCTTTTCGCCTCTATCGTCCTGACTAAATTTTTAATTGCATTATTTGTCCTTCTTTCAGAATAGGTGCTGCCTAAAAGTACAGACACGTGAAGCCCCGGAAATGTGCTGCTACGTGACACATCTATGAAGTATTGGAACCATCGGCGGGTCTCCCAGTGTACCCCATGGGATTTCTGTTATAAGCGCTCTAATTTCTTACTAAAATAGATTGGAAATTTGAAGCGAAGTCTTCGTACTAGAATGTTTCGGTTCGTCCATTACCTGCGGTGAAGTAACCGCGTAACATCCCCAACGTGCTAACAGGCAATCAGTAGCGCCTAAATATTCATTGTTATTGGCCTGTTATACTCTCAGCACCTGTACTATCCACAGGCCTGCGGGTCTGACGAAAAGAAGTTTGCCCGCGGAAAAATAGATTGCTTATATACCAGCAATGACATGGGAACGGTCGGGCAACACACTTGTGGGTGGCATCCCCCAGAGTTCGCATAACGCGCGTCCGCGCCTTTAGCTTATAATCCTGACGGGGATACAGAAAAACTAGATGAATATATATTTGTATACAAGTAAATTCCGTTAAGGGCCTCTGAGTATTGTATGATTCTGCAGCAGAAGCTGACGGAATTCGGTCCACCCAAGTTCAGAAAATAATTTCTGAATGACTTAGGAAGCTTAACCTTGCATACAGTATAGTAGGTTTCTGATCTCATTAAATTTCGGCCACGATTCTGAAATAAAGTTTTGAATCCAACAAATTACTTCAGTAGGGTTTTAAATATTGCTAGTCGTACAATCTACTCTCAAGATATCTCAGTCGCGGCAGGATATGCGATTTTGAACGAGGTTCTTTCTGACTGGCTACTTAAGTAGTATGCAATTTTCTCATTGATTTTAAATGGCCGTATAAATTCAAATCTATTTCAATAAAAAATGTCCAAAAATATTTTCATTTTACTCGTTTGGCAGCAAGATACGCCCTCTTCAGATTTTATTCTTGACGAAACTGAATATTTCGCTTTCAAAAAAGCCTTCTAAGTTGCCGAATAATTTTGAAACCTACTTATCGTTATTCATGCATTCAAAGGTTTCCAAACTGCATGCTGCATACATTCTGTATAAAAAAATTAGATATTTCTCAGAGGTCAGTCAGTGATCACAGCATTTTGCAATGGATGTGGACCATTTTACATACTTCGTAAGTGACATTAATAAATTGAAGGGTACAATGGATTATGAATGACAATGTTGTGATCTTAAAACATTGCATGATTACAAACTTATAAAACCCAGAGATACACAGAATTCAATAAATGAAGTTTGAATGGGGCATTCTCTGACTGCGAACTTCAACGCTTCAGAAATCCATCCTCATTGAATCAGATGAGGCTGAGATGGAGCAAAGTGACATACATGGCCAAACTCCCACGCTTAAAGAAAGTAACGCATGTCTATGAGGTAAATATATTGGTCAACGTCAACGGTATAACCCACTATGTCGGATTGATCAAACGGAGCCATTTATTGCAAGTAGTTGATTTTCACATTAACACCCGAAGCTATACTTGTGTCGTCTTTGTCTTCTTTGCAACTTAGCCATTGAAGCTTTTGGATAAAGACCACGAAACATCCGATGGCACGCATTAATAAGTCAAAAACAAGCAAAAGGACATTTTGAGTTAAAGTACGAAGTTATGTTCGTGGATTTCATTTCATCCATCGTTAAGTTGTAGTGACCCACCGACGTAGGTATGTTGAAAGCTGAACCACCTGCGCCTTCATTCTCTGGAAAATTAAGGAGAAGATGCTGCCAGGAAAATTTCGATACAAGGCCACGATACAGTTGCAAAGCAGTAATACTCGCACACATCATGAGAGGGCTCTTGGTGTATTAATGGCAGTTGAAGTTACTGTGCTTGAACCATAACAATTTATATCCTCCTGCGTTTTAATGAACATAAATAATCCAGGGATTCCCATTTCTCTGAAATATATGTGTCTCGGGACAAACACACTAAGACATTCAGAGGCCTGCGTTCCGATCCATCCACAATGATGGTTAAAAGAGGTTCCCCTTATCCATCTATGTATTGGAATATACGACAGTTCGACCGTCGTAGTCCGACGATGTCCACCGTATGCTCCATGTGAAAGTGGAGCAGGGACGGTGACTTGCGCGTGATTTAGTTTAAAGTGATAGTAGACTTGCGCTGCATCTACCGCGCTCTCTCCTCCTCCCCCAGCTGAGCCCGGTGTCAAGACAGAGTCAAGAAGACCGGAGGCGGGAGAGGACGCAGGTGGCTGGCGCGGCTGGGTCCCCTAAGTCCTAGTACGCCCCTAGGTATGCCACCACACCTCCATGTTCGGCATTTGTTATGGGAGCGCAACCCGAATAACGCCTGCCGTGCCCTAATGTGGCCCCCATGTTGGTCCAACGCATCTACCACGTGGCCCGTTCAGGGGGCACATTGGAATATACACAATCTCTATTAATCACTTTGGAATAAATGGCTTTTGTTAGTTTCTGGGAGATTTTTGAGGAAAAAGTTAAAACAAATCTAAAATTTTTCTATTTAATGACCAACCCTGAACATCTGATTGATGAACACGAGTTTACTCGTAATATATCTATTGGAGAATATTGATTTGACTCGAAGTTGGGTCTGAAATATTTACAATTTTTTGCTCACGAAACTTAGTCAGAAAACTATGTCAAATGACCATGAGAGGGGTAAAAAAAAATAAAGCTCCAATCGTGGTTCCTGTGAAGTTGGAAGCATTTGAATGCAGCACTTTCAGACAACTTTTGAAGGCAAAGGCTCATCTGCGTTACCTGATGGACAATTTTCCACTTCCATTGAGCAGTAAACTTGGGCGGGTTCTAAGAATAAGGCCATCCCCTAGAATGATGCTTTCGAGCCTCGCGGTTAACGAATAAGAATTTCGAATGTTATGAGCGTAGGTTTGCTTGATACTGACAGTAAAGGTACCCGCAAAAAGCCTAATATATACTTCTATCTGCCTGTTGGCAATTTAATAAATATTGCGTAGTTATACCACTGAGGCTGATGGATATCAGTCCAAACACTCGAATTCATCTTCGAGCTGTGGCTATCATCCGTAGAATAAACTGATGTGCCCCAAGTCAGCGATTAATTTCTGATGAAAATGTAAAGCAACGAACGTAGGCTTGTCTGTACACAATACTGCTGGCTAACTAATTCGAAGGAAGACAAAAGCTGGTTTACCATTTTCCCCAACATAGGTACCAGCTCATAGCTGCAGCTAGAATCATTCTTTTAATTTAATGATTAACAGAAGAATTTGGGAGTTATGTTATATGATGCTGCGATTTCTCGCTTGCCTACAATTCCAGGCACGAAACAATAAAGCACGTTTTGCGTCATTCGTCCAAGCACACGTTCTTACGTACTCACGTAGACACGAATGAATAATTCTGCAACACAGCGAGATCAATCGTAGATTAGTTTTCTTATTAGTGGGAGAACAGCGTGGCTAGCTCAATCCAATTTACCGCCAATCCACGTAATTAAAGTTCGCCATTTTAGGCTGCCTAGACGTGTTCAGGTGAAAATTGAATTTATTTAGGAATTCTACACCAAATTAACACACGTGGCTTAATTTGTGGAAAGATAGAAAATCAAATGTGGCAGAGGCGAAGAAGAGCTAAAATCCAAAGCCAATTAAGCATTCCCTCACCCCGTCCTCCCTACAGTGTACACTGTTAAGGTAAACCCATGCATTTAACACTGTTTTAGAAAATGGCTGTCACCCCCTATAAATATTGTGAGACGCGATACGATACTCACATCTGACGATGGAAGCTTGTATGTTTTAAAAAGCTAGAACAATACATCTTTAGTCCCTGATATCGCCTTTTTCTGCTCATTTATGTCCAGAGTCGCATATCTTCGCTCTATCAGCAATATATATATATATATATATATATATATATATATATATTTATATATATAAAGGTATGTTGCTATAGGTGCAACAGGCGAGACGTAGACAGCTGTTTCACCGTCGTTACCGATCATCAGTACGTCATATGCCTTGTGCAGTGAGGAATATCTACATGTCAAACAAGCGTATGATACTCACTGATGTGGTTAGGATCACACGAGATCCCATTACGTCCGCCCGCCAGCTAGCCACTGGCAATTAACGAACGTTGTGTCGTGAGACACATGCCACATATAATTTATAGGTATGTTGCAATAGGTGCAACGGGCAAGACGAAGACAGCTATTTCACGGTCGTTACCGATCATCAGTACGTCATATGCCTTGTGCAGTGAGGAATATATACATGTCAAACAAGCGTATGACACTCACTGATGTGGTTAGGATCACACGAGATCCCATTACGTCCGCCCGCCAGCTAGCCACTGGCGATAAACGAACGTTGTGTCATAAGACACATGCCACATATAATTTATAGGTATGTTGCTATAGGTGCAACAGGCAAGACGAAGACAGCTGTTTCACGGTCGTTTCCGATCATCAGTACGTCATATGCCTTGTGCAGTGAGGAATATATACATGTCAAACAAGCGTATGACACTCACTGATGTGGTAAGGATCACACGAGATCCCATTACGTCCGCCTGCCAGCTAGCCACTGGCGATAAACGAACGTTGTGTCATAAGACACATGCCACATATAATTTATAGGTATGTTGTTATAGGTGCAACAGTCAAGACGTAGACAGCTGTTTCACGGTCGTTACCGATCATCAGTACGTCATATGCCTTGTGCAGTGAGGAATATATACATGTCAAACAAGCGTATGACACTCACTGATGTGGTTAGGATCACACTTGATCCCATTACGTCCGCCCGCCAGCTAGCCACTGGCGATAAACGAACGTTGTGTCATGAGACACATGCCACATATAATTTATAGGTATGTTGCTATAGGTGCAACAGGTAAGACGTAGACAGCTGTTTCACGGTCGTTACCAATCATCAGTACGTCATATGCCTTGTGCAGTTGTGCCCCCTAAACGGGCCAGTGCCCCCTAAACGGGCCACGTGGTAGATGCGTTAGACCAACACGGGGGCCACATTAGGGCATGGCATGCGTTATTCGGGTTGCGCTCCCATAACAAATGCCGAACATAGAGGTGTGGTTGCACGCCTAGGGGCGGCTAGGACTTAGGGGACCCGGTCGCGCCAGCCACCTGCGTCCTCTCCCACCTCCGGTCTTCTTGACTCTGTCTTGACACCGGGCTCAGGTGGGGGAGGAGGAGAGAGTTCGGTAGATGCAGCGCAAGTCTACTTTCACTTTAAACTAAATCACGCGCAAGTCACCGTCCCTGCTCAACTTTCCCATGAGCATACGGTGGACATCATCGGACTACGACGGTCGAACTGTCGTGTGCAGTGAGGAATATATACATGTCAAACAAGCGTATGACACTCACTGATGTGGTAAGGATCACACTTGATCCCATTACGTCCGCCCGTCCGTCCGTTAATGTTTTATTCTGATCCATGCGTTACCTGCTTTAGGTACCTGTTCAACCACTTAGCTATATTTTAAGTAGGTGATTCGATTAGTGGCACTATAATCCTCAGTGGGACATCCGGTTTGTGCACTTTCGGTTGACCGTATGCGCGTGTAATAAGTGTATCTCCGAGGGTTATAAACTTTCAGTCAGTTGACCTTCAGGCAAGCGAGCTCATTGGATTTTTCTTGATGACTGTGGCTTGCTTTTTCGTCAGATCTTGTGCGGGAAGAGTGTAGGCCTAAATATCACTGAAGATATTGTTCGAAATATAAATTTTGGCATGTTTACAATTTTCTGTTTTCGCACACGTACTTCACGTCTGAAGACAACCTCAGGAACCAGGGTTGAAGATTTACCATATAAATTCCTTATTGCGTCCCAAATAAATTATATGCTTCGAAATATACTTCTCAAGATGCCTATTTTCTAATTGATATATATATATATATATATATAGCAATTAGAAAATATGCATCCCGAGAAGTATATTTCGAAGCAAGCATCTTCACTTCTATCATATATCTATATATATATATCTGATTGAAGCGAATATGCGTGTCCCCGGACATAAATGAGAAGAAAAGGCGATCTCAGGGACTAAAGGTGTATTGTCCTGACGTTTCAAAAGCATCGAATCTTCCATCGTCGGAGGTGAGTATCGTACCACGTCTCACAGTATTTATAGGGGGTGATAGCCAGTTTGTGACAGGGTTGTTTGTAGTCAGGGTTATTATTGGCTGAATGAAGGCAGAATAAGCCCGAAACAGACTGTATCAATCTACCCATATTCTCTGTCGTGTCTCCTCTCTGCAATTATAACTTGGCCGACTTCGGCCTGGTAGTCAGCTGGTAGTCAGGGTTATGATTGGCTGAATGAAGGCAGAATAAGCCCGAAACAGACTGTATTAATCTACCAGTTTTCTCTGTCGTGTCTCCTCTCTGCAATTATAACTTGGCCGACTTCGGCCTGGTAATTTAGACCCTGTTCATGACCTTTGCCACCCATACAGAGCTTGTTTGCTTAGGGAAAGCCACTAGATCGGTGTGCGCCTATTCCTGTTTGAATAAATACCCGATCTGCAGCGACAGAGAATGACAGATGGTGAGGCACTGATGAACTTCGTTTCGATGAAGTGCTAATGACCCATCTGCTAAACCCAGTGTGTGGCCTGTCTGCGCCGTACTCGAGTGCATGCTTGTGTTTCCAGTCCCAGCGGGTAGTCAGGGTTATGATTGGCTGAATGAAGACAGAATAAGCCCAAAACAGACTGTATCAATCTACCCATATTCTCTGTCGTGTCTACTCTCTGCATATATATATATATTGGGTAAATAATTTCTGAAATTATTAAGTGCAGGACATGGAGTCAGGTGATTCGGACATGACTTTTTGGGTCAGACCCGAAATTTCAATGAACATTTGGGTCGAAGACAATCAACCACTGTGGAATAACCACGTAATGCCCATTCTACAAACAAGTAGTACTACAAGTAGTATGAATCTTATACGACAAAGACGTTATACCGTACTTCCGACATAGATACTAGCTTAAAAGCCCAGACACGTGTTTCGCCGATGTTTCTGCTGCTGTGTGACACAGCAACGAGGGGTTCGGCTCTTCAGTGGGTCCCCCAGCGTTCTCTATGCGGTTTCTGGTATATGGACTCCAGAGAATAAATGGGTAAATAATTTCTGAAATTATTAAGTGCAGGACATGGAGTCAGGTGATTCGGACATGACTTTTTTGGGTCAGACCCGAAATTTCAATGAACATTTGGGTCGAAGACAATCAACCACTGTGGAATAACCACGTAATGCCCATTCTACAAACAAGTAGTACTACAAGTAGTATGAATCTTATATGGCAAAGACGTTATACCGTACTTCCGACATAGATATAGCTAAAAGCCCAGACACGTGTTTCGCCGATGTTTCTGCTGCTGTGTGACACAGTATATATACACATATATATATATATCGCGTTCATCATCTCCTGAAGAAGACGAAGAAGAAGAGGGGCGATTTCATGTACCAAATTGTATTTGTACTGACGTTTTGAAAGCCTTCTCGCTTCCATCATCAGAGTAAAGTGTTTGCTGCTCCTGGTGGTCTTGAGTTAGTCAGTTTTGCCACATGCCGATCGCCGCTGACATCCTTAGACCTCCCCGAGGTTGAACGCCGGCGGGTTCGCGTGACTGCTGTCCCCTTTGGAGCCGTCGTAGGTTTAGGCAAGGCAGCGTGCCTGTTGGCCTCCTCCACGTCAATCAGCGGACTGAGCAGTCGTTGCTGCTCTCGTGCGTTGTTATCCGTTTTACGGGCGCATTCGTGAGGCAGTGTGTGACTTTGGTCATGTGACCTTCGGCCGCCACCCCGCTTATCCGTGAGCCTGGGCTCTCGGTTCCGTGTGCTCACCGATCTGCTTAAGGAACATGTATGTTTCGTTGTGCCCTGGAGCTCAGACTAGAGCCCTCACAGGCGTTCGCATAGTGACATGTAGCATATGTTGATAAAGTGGAACCGACAAAGACAAGGGAGACCAGAATGGTCATTTCTGGTTTATTAGCCATCATCAGCCAGTCATATCCAATCGCAAGTGCTGAGCACCTGGTATTTGAACTAGTGAGTTTAAGAAATTGAGCCGAACGCTCTAACATTGTGCCACGGACCAGTTGATTTGTCGATTGTGATCGGGAATACGAAGGTATTGTGCGGCTCATCAATCTGCTTAAGGAATATGTATGTTCCGTTGTGGTCTGGCGTTCACTTTAGAGCGCTCGCAGGTGGTCGCATAGCGACGTGCAAAGTAGGTTGCCTAAATGTACCGACAAAGACAAGGGAAAACGGAATGGCCATTTCTGTCTTATAAGCCCTCATCAGCCATTCATAACCAATCCCAAGTGTGAACCACCTGGAATTTGAACCCGAAATCTTAAGCAATTGAGTCGAACGCTCTGACATTGAGCTACGGGCCGGATGTTTTGCCGCTTGCGTTCGGTTGCGGGTAGATTTATACAGTCTGATTCATGCTTATTCTGCCTTTATTCTGCCAATCCTAACCCTGACTACCAGCTGGGATTGGAAACACAAACTTGTGCTCGACTACTGCGCAGTCAGTCCACATACTGTGTCACGCAGATATGTCATTATTACTTCATCGACCCGAATTTCATTAGTGCCTCCCCACCTGCAATTCTCTGTTGCCGGCTCTCCAAGGCTAATACACAAAGCAATACTATTATTATGCCCAAAACCCTAAGTCATTAACCCATTAGTCAGTTACCCATTATCTATATTTTTATTTCTTGGACTCTGATCTAGGAAATCAGCTGTTCTACAAGTATACTGGCTCTCTGTGTTTAAGAACATTACTATCCTTGCAAAGTAAAAAAATACAAGTCTGATGTATTGCTTCTCCCCAAGACTTTCCGAACCCTCCGTGTACCTTGTCTTCTATATCGATTTATAGTTTCTCTTTATCTCCTTATAAAGACGTCTCCCGGTGCTCATATAGAACTGGCAAATTTGTGCCCTTACTTTGTGGCGTTCGATCCTTTGGAGGAATGCATGACTAACTTCAGCCTAACTTCAGTTTGCTGCAAAATAATGGAAAAAATAATTAAGCAACAACTAATGCAGTTCCTAGATCATAACAATCTGCTATCCGAGATCCAGCACGGTTTCCGTAGAGGTAGATCCTGCGTCACAAATTTTCTCTACTGTTTCGAACGTTGGACTGAAGCGGTCGATAGTGGAAAAACGGTGCATGCAGTCTATATCGACTTCAAAAAGGCTTTTGGTAGCGTGCCGCACCACTGCCTTCTTTATAAGCTCAACCGCATAGGCGTAAGAGGTTGACTTCTGACATGGATAGAAAACTTCTTAACTGGCCGCTCACAAACTGTCCATATCAGCGATAAACAGCCGACAAAGGTTTAGGTTGAGAGTGGTGTTCCCCAAGGCTCTGTTCTCGGCACTATTTTGTTCATTGTCTACAGCAACGATTGTGCCAAAGAACTGTACGGCGATATTGCAATGTTTGCCGATGATCTCAAACTTTGGCGCGTCATTCAAACTGCGGCTGACGAAGAGAACTTGCAGGAAAACTTACATCGACTCCAGAAATGGTCAGATGACTGGCTCTTGCGGTTTAATTATAGCAAGCACAACATCATAAAAGTCGGGAAAAGCAATCCTTCGAACCGTACGGTTTACAGTCTGAATGGCATTCCATTGAAAGAAGTGGATGCCCAAAAGAACCTCGGAGTCTGGATCACGCCCTCGCTTAAACCCTCACTACATTGCGCAAAGGTAGCGAGGTCAGTCATGTCGATTCTATGCCTCGTTAAACGAGCTTTCGCAGCCTTCACTACCGAATGCTTCACTAAAGTCTTCGGAACATTCGTGCGGCCACAGTTTGAGTCCGCTATCCAATCCTGGAGACCCTGGGCGGCGAAAGACATCAACATCCTCGAAAACGTCCAAAGGCGAGCTATAAAACTTGTCCTTGGACATGGCTCACAGCCTTATGAAACATGGCTGTCGAATCTCAATCTCTTTCCCCTGCGCTATACGACAGCTTCGGGAGGATCTGATACTAACATTCCGCATGCTACGCGTCCAGGACTGTTGTCTCGTCCCAGGTGACTTCTTCGAGCTAGCCACAACAACGAACTTGAGAGGTCATCCTCTCAAAGTACGTATGACTGGAGCAAGGCTAGACACATTTGGAAGTACTTCTTCTCCAAAAGAGTAGTCGAAGCATGGAATAGTCTTCCTCTAGATGTTGTTATGTCGGACTCCTTGGAGGTTTTTAAGCGAAAGTTAGATCGATATAATGGTGCGAGCTACAACGCGAACTGAAAGCTGCAAGAATGACGTCAGCAAATATGGTATTAATGATACTACTAGCTATATGTAAGTAACATTTCTTTATGTTTGTTATTTTCGTTTGAAGTCTTGCACTCTCCCATAATTCCCATGCTGGGGTCCTCGAGGTCTTCGCTGCTTAATTATTTGCACACCTTGGTGACACCGTGAGTGTTCGCATCAACTGGACCTGGCGGCCGTCGTCCATGAGGTGTATGAACGTTCTCCCTTTGTTCGAACCGCAATGGACCGAGGATGATCTGGGCATATATTTCCGCCTTTTAAATCACTCAACGGACTCTGCAATCAGCAAGGGATCATCTGGCTGATTCATTTAATCTCCACTATGCCCCCCATTGGACCCCCCAAGGGTGACAGTTTTTTTCTCCGAAATATCATCGAGATTTTTTTTACTGTCTGCTCTTTTTCAATTATGTTGGCCTCGCCAACATATCGAGATACTATTTTTTGATACCAGAACTCGCATGTACAAATAGGGAATTCAAAGGTGACTCACCTACATCTCCCTCAAATATACTGATACTGATACTATTCAGATCCATGAGTTAGCTGCTTCAGGTGCCTGTACAACCACGTCACTATATTTTAAGTAGGTGATTCGGTTAGTGGCACTTTAATCCTCAGGGAAACATCCGATTTGTGCACTTTCGTTAGACCGTATGCACGTGCGATAAAGGGATCTCCGAGGGTCATAAGCTTTCAGTCAGTTAAACTTGTGAATTTCAGGCAAGCGAGCTCATTGGACTTTTAGTTGATGGCTATGGTTGGCTTTTTCGTCAGGTCTTCGGCAGAAAGATTGTGGGCCTCAATATCACTGAAGATATTGTTCACAATATCAATTTTACGCATTTTTTCAATTTTCTGGTTTCACACATTTACTACACGTCTGAAGACGACGTCGGGAACCAGTGTTGAAGATTAACCTAATAAAGTTTCTAATTGCGCCCCTAAGACCTTCTTTGCTTCAAAATATACTTCTCGGGATGCCTACAATAACTGAAGAACAAGTACTTTCGAAGGGATTAAAATGCAATCTTTCGGACTTGAACTACCTGTACCTTCTTGCGAG
>WEDG01003322.1:0-87306 GCA_017591395.1 Schistocephalus solidus | reverse complement strand
AGTATCTATTTGTAAGTTTGCGCTTGGAAAAGGCTGATTAGGCCTGGCTTCCGCCGCTTAAGTAAGATTACTACAAACTGGCGACGGAACGTTTTCTCGCACAGGGTCTTTGAATCATGGAACGCACACCCTGATTCATTAGTCCTCTCATTTACTGTCGAAGTAGTTAAATTCAAGCTAGATACTCATATGCTGAAAATCTTCTGTACATATAATCCAAATTTTATCAGTGGTGGTTGTTTTCGCATTGCGTACACCTACTGATGACTTTAAATGTACACTTGTTTGTACATTCGTACTTTTTTACTTGTTGTTGTAAAAGTTGATTACATTTCAATTTTTGGTGTTAATAGGGAGCTCAAGGGCGTAAGCCTTATTTCCTCAACAAAGTGAAATAAAGTGACGTCCAGTTATATCCAAATATGAAATAAAATTGCTTAAACCTATAGGTATTCATATTTTATGTTAGGATTTTTGGGTTAAGAATAATCTGCCATTAATGGACTTTCATGTGTTCATTTGTTCCAATCAGACTTGTGCGCAATGTTCGGGTTTGTGGTTCAGCTGATTACTCAGAATTAGTTGGACTGATCTCTAAAAAGGTGGAAATTCGTTCAGGGCAAATAATTAAACTGCAAGCACGGCATCCACTAGCGATCCATACAATCAGCCAGATAATAAATACAATTTTGCCAGTTGTATGGGATTAAACTATCTGCCGTTTTAATTAGAAACGAGAAATCTTTTAGAAAATTCTTTGGGATTTTGGACAGTCAATGGCCCCCAGAAAACCATACTGCGAGTATAACCTTCGTGGTTTCACGTGCAATAGGATATATATTATCGGAATATAAACTTAAGTTTCGCAGTTCAACCTTCCCCGTATACACCTTGCATTACGGCAGTGGCATGCGTACCGTAATTTTAGTTGGGAATCCCCTCCACAAGTGGCTGGAGTACTTAATCAACCCCACAACTCGAATTAAATGTCAATCCACGCATTACATGTGGCATAATGTTAACGATGGAGAAGCACTACACATCGCAAGGCAACCGCATGGTCATGGTCACATAATGACGACCATCGCCACTTACCCCCGTTAGTGGTCCGCAAAACCTTCGTAATTCTTGACTCATTAAACCTCCTCCTCTCTTTTTCACATCTAAATGCTCCTTGTTCCTTGCTTCCTGGTATTGCTTTCTTTGGAATAAACTGGTCATCTATATAAGGTTATCAACTTACCTCTCTACTTGTAAGCGAAGATTTCACATTTATCTTAACACTGATTAAATTAACCTTTTATTGCCCTCTTTCTTCCCTAGCAGCTTTCTCCGTTACCCAGAGGACGTTTCATCGGGAATTTAGAAAACCGTCTCCAAATTATGTATTCCATGCATCATTTCCCCACGAACTATGATGTCCTCATAATCCATGCTTCCGTAAAATGATCACCAAACAATTTTGTCATATTGCGCGCTCATTTTTAAACACCAACGTTTCGTTTGCGGATAAATATAATCAGAATAATAATCTGAATAATGAGCAGTGCAGGCCTGAGATTCATAATCGATTCTCATACTTACCACTTCTGGTGAGTCATTATTTTGATTTCTGCTTACTCAATTACCGGACCTTCAGTTATCCTTTCGTACTGTGCTCAGATGCAACCTACCCTGCTGCTTCATTTAATAGGTTTATTGATTTGGCACTGCTTGGCGCCGTCAAATCCTTAGAACACAGGAAAAAAACCTAAAACAAACTCCTCTTTTCATTAAACACTTAAGCTTTGGTTTGTTTGTTTGCTTAAATAGCAGTGTTGAAATGACGAGTTTGTTTTAAGTAAAAAAACCTGTTTTCCAAGGTTTAGAAATAGCAAAAATGAAGTTAAAACAGCTATACAGAATGAAGATGAATGTATCAGGGAAATAATGTTTAGAGTCAAGACTAGTCTGTTATTGACGTTCGAGGGTATTCATTTGACAGAGGTAGAATCGTCTGCGGTCGATTCGAAGGGATAGGTACTTCGAATCAGATGCGAGCGCAGTCGATTCCGGTGTGGGGTCTGCCGAATAATAAGACTTAGTTGACTGATTGCTAAAAAGGTGAAAATAGATTAGGAGCAAGAAGTGTTCAACGGTAAGAAACTTTCAATGCAGTCATACAGTCTTCATTGCCCTCGCAGAGCAGTTTTGTTTCTCCTGCACAAAGTTTTTTAAAAAGCCGATCTTCGCTGCCGGTTTTCATCCGCTCCTTATTTTAACCCATATTTGGAAATATTGATGATTCCAATCGGTTCCTTGATCTTCACAATTCTCCTCTTTCTGTACTTTTTGCGAACGGCTAAAACCTCGTTCGCCATCGCATCTGCTGCGACTTAGGGCAATGGTGTTTACGACCCTATCCTACTCCCTG
This sequence comes from Schistocephalus solidus, assembly GCA_017591395.1. NCBI lineage: Eukaryota > Metazoa > Platyhelminthes > Cestoda > Diphyllobothriidea > Diphyllobothriidae > Schistocephalus > Schistocephalus solidus. The sequence goes on along the minus strand of WEDG01003322.1, from coordinate 84,893 downwards.
GTGTCAACCCTACACGGACTATTGAAGATCGTTTCAGGTTCCTCAGTTGGTGGTCTGTGAAGTCAGCAATGAGTATCATGGTCGCTTCTATGCCACTTCTACCATGGCTTTCGCGATCTCTACCGTCCTTCCCTCGTTCGACTCTGAGCGCATGGATGATGCCGGTGAACGTGTCCTCTATCTAACATCCCTGACAGTTTCTCTTATAGCCAGTCAATACGCATTGGGATAACACCTGCGGTGGTTAAAAATAACCCCTGTCGTTACATTATTCCTCCCACAATGAGGAGCATTTTGAACATCAGCATGTTAGTTCTATCGAATGCGTACGTTTCCCGGGTGTGACCGTTTATTTCCTTAAAAACCAACAAACCCCATTCAATATATGCCTTTTTCATAAAAATGCCCAATGAGATTTTTTCAGTGTCTGCTCTTGTATCTATTTATTTTAGCGCACAGATTTGTGTCCTTTGTCATCGCTAAGAAGCTGATTTACTACTCATAACTTAACTGTACACGAATTCGGACTCATTTTAATTTATTGTTATTCCAATGACAGTGCCTTTCCAGGTACTCAAATAAACTATCTATCTGTCTATCTATCTAACATCACCACCAAAAATGATGGCAGTTTGACAACACAAGCTTCCGGGAAAGATTGCAGGGTGTTTATCTTCAGCAGATATTTTGGTAAGCATGGATAGCTAGCTGACGGCCATCGAATAAAATAGCAGAGAAATCATAAATAGAATACTCCACAGGCCCAACGATACCCAAGATCCTTAAAAAGTCTGTCAACTCTCCTTTCCTATCAAATCACTGGCAGACTTCGATTATTTAACCGTGCATGCAGAATCAGTAACAGTCTACTTGCAGACGGTTATCGTGAATTTACGTTCTTTGAGGCTTCCTTTAGTTCATTTCTTTTACCAGCTTGGTGGCAAAAGTGCAATCTAACTCATGAGAGGAATAATACGCTGTATGCTGCGGGAGAATTTCATACTTGCTGACAAAATCGATGGCTTCTAGTAGTCTCCGCAAACTGGACGCCGGAATAGACGAGATTTGACGGCGCCCAAGCAGTGCCAAATTAATAAACCTATTTAAAACGCAGAATTCGCCAGTGCGTTGAGCTCGCCCTCAATTTTGATTGAAAGTAGTCGTGTAAGGGCACAGGCGAGATGAAGGGCTATTACGTTATCCTAGTAAACTCAGAAATAAACGAAATATTTTCACCTGACTGCCCTTAATCTTTAAAGGCATTTGGTTCACAAAGAATGACAAGCGTGACTGACCTAATATGATGGGTGAGTTTTACACGACGGACTGGGGTGGTTTCAGCGTGATATGAATAAGCATGCACAATCTAGGCAAACGATCAAAAAAGCTTAACCGACGCATATTCTTTGAAGTAACACGAATAAAAAGTGACCACTGAGCAGAGGAGCATACTGCTTGAAGCGTGTGGGAGTAGCAGTAGTAAGCGGAATGTCCACTGCAACCGCGACGACAAACAGTCTTAAACTTGCAGGCATACTTGTGCCATACCTAACAAACAATTTAAAATTGTCAGCAAAAGCTCAACAGAGATGAAATAAAAACTTAAGAAAGCTTTAAAGCGTTTGTGCTTTGTTAATTATGCTTAAATTTTGTCCTTTAACTGAAAGTAATCATGAACCGCTATGCATAATTTTGCGTAGGTTCAAGATTAGTGCACTCAGTTAGTGTGAAACGCTGGGGTTGAAGTAAGGTCAATTCACCCACATAGAAGCAAGAATTTTTGCGAAACGGGGAAAATCTCTGCGATCTGATCCAACGTGTGCCCATGCCCCAAGTTTCACAGAGACCTTGTTTGGTGCTCATATCCGTTTCGGAGGTGAAAATGTTAACTTACAGTTCTTCGGCATTTTATAAGGTTATAAGACTATTAAAAAGCAAATCTTGAGGAAAAAGTGAAATATATTTAAAAAATGTGAGGATTAAATAAAGAGAAAGGCTTCCTAAGGTGTCTTATGGAAATTGTTTTACTGCGCCAAATCATTGAGATCGCGAGAACGTGCTTCAATCACATTATTAAGAGTGGTAATGCTAATTCCAACGGGTGAGCATCTGGTATGAGAGCTGTGTTTAATGAGCAAGTGTCGGTGCAAATTAATTTGAGGTGGCTGAAAGCACGCTCTAAACATTATTCATCCAAATTTTTAGCATGGACTGATGTTGCATAGCATGTTTTTTTGCACATTTGCAGGTGATTTTCATTTCTCATTGGCAGCGCAAGTGTCTCCCGGCATTTAATAAGAATTATTTCAACTATATAAAATACAATTAAACCAATATAATGGCAACTTGCAAGAAATTTAATATAGTCACGCCCTTATAGTACATTTTGTGAAAATATACTCTGTAGGAACCAGAAAGTGCCTGTAAATATTCATTTGTTTGTTTAAAATCAATATGGACAACATATACAGGGATTTTATTTCGACTTCCTTAATCTTCAATAAATTGCAGAGTGTCATTTTGCATCTCTTTGTGGAAATAGTGTTTTATCTGCCCCTCTAAAAAACCTATCCATGTATCCACCTACATCGTAACTTTTATTGGTATTTCATAAGAATAACGGTTAGATTCGAATAATCGAAAAGTTATAATCTGCCTATGAGACACTCGAATAGTTTCGATACATGTGCCTGCGATTTTTGCAAATAACTGCGTTGGGTTGATCTTAAAAAATTCGACATATATACGGCTTTTCATAACAAATGTTGTTTTATATAAACTAAGTGTCAATAATGTTACCAATGCTTGCAACAGAACGTACTTTACGTGCGCTTTAGATGCCACACACAAATTATCTCTTTAAAAATCCATAAATGCGGTGGATTAGCAAGCAAGTTGCTCACACTGTTTGATACTACTATTGACTTTTATTTATCTCCTTGAATGGCTGTGAAATAAATCATGCTTCATAAATCATAATTCATTACCATGTAGTATTTTGGTGTTTGAAAGCTGGAATATAATTTTGTGAAAAAATGAATACATTCCGAAGGTGCCGATTGCCATTCCAATATTAGGTTAATAATTTGAAAATTAACTCGACATTAGATTACTAGGCATCATTGTATTGGTTATTATAATTGATACCGGTAGAGAAATCTATAAGACGGCGCATATTACTCTGATTGGGAAAGGCACTACTATATCAAAACCATTTCAAAACGAAATGTCCCGACCGCTGATTCTTTTTATTTACTTGTCCGCAAGTGGGCAACTTTCAGAAAAAAAATAGAATTCAATCAAATATATTTTTTTCAGAAGGCATTTTCGCCAGCAAGTAGATGTTTAAATTCTAACTATACAGATTTTGAGTCTTTATTAACAAGTTTAAACCCATCTCACAGCTTTTGAATTGTTGTAAGATAAATTCATTTTATTTAGATTTTCCGTCCAAGTTGCTATCTTAACATACAATTTAATCCAAAAACAGCCTGAATGAAAAACTAATGATATATAAGCGCTTATGTTCGTTTGCAATCAGTGGTTGGTAGGATATTCTAAAAGAAAGATTTCGGAATATTTTGAACGAACGTGAAAGACGTGTAACAAACGCTAGTATCCGATTAGGCAGTGCACTGCAAAATATATACCCTTAGTGTTTTCTAAGATCACCTGAGGAAATAAGTTACGTTCCCCGATTATGTATATTCCCTTTCAGACATCATTAGAAAGACAATTGACATGAGTTGTATTTCCTTATGAGCAAAACTGATTCTACATTGCTGAAATAAACAAACTTTTTCGGAAAGAACCTAGCTAATAATGCATCACTTGGAAATTGTGAATGACGTTAGATAACGTAATGTTAAATTTTAATTTTAAAGTTAAGGGGTTCAGTTATTTCAGCACAAATGCGCGTTTGCCAAACAAGTAAATATTAATAAGAAAAAATTATTTTTATTGCAATTGCGTTCGACGCAGTATTATTTAAAGATTTTGAATATAAATGTACCTTGATGACAGAATGTGTGCTGAGTCTTTTTTTCTAAGGAAATCTTAGAAACTGCATGCAGGCTTTCTCCCATAAATTTGAGTTCATAAAACAAATCGGTAAATAAATCAATTCAATGCAATTACTTACATCTAATTATTTGATTAAAATCACCCTCATAAGTTGATTAATAGTTTTAATGTCAGTTATTATTTGATTACGTATGATATTTGTGAAAATAACTATTTAAGACTCCAGCACTGTTAAATCAAAGTTGTTTTAAGAATGTTACCTTTTATCTCACAGTTTTTTCCTAAATTGATAATACGCCCCAAAGATATAACAGAAGCCTTTTGCGGTAGCAGGTTTTCCAGCTATATAAATAAAATCAATTCGATTAGACACTCTAAACCAGTGTTCCGTCTGCAAAAAGTGTGAATTGTAATAAAAGAAAGAATAGCTGATTTAAAGCCATGATCGTAAGGCCACTAGCTGTTCATTTTGAAGTCAGTTGTCGTCAAGCTTGACAGACAGACTTTAACTTCATTTAAATGTTAGAAGTGCTCCTTAAAAATCCTCCTTACCTTCCCATTCTATTTTAGAATTTTCTTTGTTGGACCAAAGAGTTATTTAAACTTGAGTCCAAGAAAAAGAATTGTACGAAAATTATTCGTCAATTAAAATTTTTCATCATGTAATGACTTAAGACTTAGTCCATAGTAACTCAAGGAAGGCCCGGTAATTGATTTTTAGAATAGACTTCACACTGAAAAATGTACTATTTATTCCCAACTGCTGCTAAAATAATGAAACCGATGAAAAGAAAAAAGACAACTAATAAATTTTATTCAGAATCAATGGCGTATACAAGTAGTCAGTGAGGGAATAGTTTATACTGTAGAAGACAGCCAATTGCCATAAACACAAGAGCACACCAAGGAGGGAAACATTCAAACTAAAATGTCTGTATGTCCTTTTGAAGAAGTCGTTATTCATTGGTTTACAATTATGTTAACCCAAATTTGACCCTTCATGTCTGATCTGTTCTGTTACAAGTTTTTTCTTATTTGTTCTATTGGGCTCTTTCATATATTTAAAGCCAACCATTTCACATTACCTTGAACGTTTTATTTGCATTGTCTGATCGGAAAAGGACCAAAATCGAATTTTTCGCACTCATTTTTAATTAATTTATGACTCCAACTTGCTCAGCACTCACATTTTGCATAGTAGATCTATCCATCTGACTAGGCATTTGCATGCTGAAAATGATATGCACAGCCAAGTTTCTGCCTAGGAGTCTATTATTGAACACAAAATTTGGAATTTCAAAAGATCTTCACCCTTTGTCTCCTTAGTTCATTGCGCAGTTTAAGTTCATAAATTGTTATGGTCATTTCTGTGACTCAAATAACAATGCTGTTCGATACTTTGTTATTAAGAAGATTAAAAGTTACCATTAACATTAAGACCCTTGAAAACTTTCAATAAATGATATGGTTCTCATGAATGGCTTTTCCCGGACTATGTACACCATATTGCCTTTATATTTTAGGCGAGTAGATGGCTCTCCAATGCTTCTTATTTCCCTCTTTATTACTACTCTCTGTTGCGGGGCGGTCGAAAATTCAAACTTATCTGTTGTCACCTTCTTCGTGAAGTCAACAACCGATTCAACGCCATGCGCCGGCCTCGAGATTCCTAAAAACGCAGTGATCATTTTTACAGACGCAATAGTGGTAAGTGTGACTTTGTTTACATATGAATGACTTGGCATCCAGTTGCAAACTGAGAGTCCTCGTACCGAACAGGAAGCCGTGGGTGAATGCAGCATCCCGAATGGAACTTTCATGGACGTCATGTTTACCAACAACTACACTCTGCACATTCGGTGGACCTTTGAGCAAGATCCACTCGTCAACGATCCGGCTGATGGCTACAGCATGGTTGGCGCGGAACCCGATCGCCTTCATGGAGTCTATACCTTACGAGAGCTGTCCGTCTGGAATAACAGCACTGAGGAATTTCTTTACGCCAACACGTCTGAAAAATCAAGTGAGGTCCAATTTACAACTACATCTTGCGTAGGGTTATATTTCCACCCAAAGGCAATCTGCCAATGCGAGCTTACATTGGCTTTTTTTCATAGGGGACGCTCGTGCCCCATAGCCATGCTATAGGCTCTAAAAAAATCTGCTTTCGATAGCGTTACACTGCTATAGGGTTTAGGACTTTGCACAATGGATAGGACTGATTTCATTTTACGTGCTAACTCATGAAGTTAAGTATGATCTTAACCTCCTGTAAAATGATTAGGCGTCATTTTATGTACTTATCGGCGAAGCAGGTGTCGCCTAAGAAATGTCATTATCATGGATAATATTTTTTTGCTTACTTTGTTACACTCCAATAAATCACCTAATCTGGTGAGCGAACTACGGAAGGTGGAGAAACAGCCGACTGTAAAAGAGATAGCATGTACTTAAGTCGCATTAGTACATAAACAAGGTATTGTTTTTATTTTTGCACGAATTATTGAAAAGTGAGTATACAGGCTACTTGAAGCATTGTTTTTCCGAAATAAATTTGATAAAGGTAAATGCAAGGAAATAAGCAGAATTTTATGACATCATAAAATTTCGCAACCTACTTTTCAACTGCATATGGTCATTGCCTATTTACAATTAGAGATAAAGTGTCAAATTAAACGTCGACCTAGAGGGATGAAACGTTAGTCGTAGACAAAGCAGTGAAATTGTGGTCTGATATGTGGATGCTTATGGTGAGGGGGAAAGGGGGATTACACTTAGCAAGCCAGTTCAGATTTAAGTCAAAATGTTTTAAATGTGATTAACACTGTGTAACACGCGGGAAAACGGTCAGTCATTCGGGGGAAGGAGAGAATGAGAGGAGGGGTGAGGGAAGGGTTTTCGTCTATTATCGGTCTATACCCCAGCAGTGTGAGGTTGATCACATGATCTACCTGCTTACAGAGTTCTGGTCCTCGACTCCATATTGCAGCGACCTCGGGGAAGCACAGGAGATGCCCAGTCGTTTCCCGAGATACGAACTGAAATGCAGCCACTGGGTCCACCGTATGACCAGTGTCCATCAAAGGCTTTGTAATGGAACTTCGAGGTATCTTATTTTTCGACCCTTAGCAGTCATTTGGGCATGTGTCCAGCTGACCGAGTTGCCAACTGCCTTTGCGTGCGCCCAATGTATTTGCATCCAAAACTACATGTACACACATAAATACAATTCAATGTTGCGTGCTTAGGCAAAATATCTTTTTTGGTCTAACTATAAAAGCTGTTATGATGCGTATGAACGAACATAAAATCGCCTATAAGTTGGCGTTTACAGGCACCACACTGACCCCTTCGTCACTGCCCTGTTCAAATACCGTCTACTTTCGAAGCATCGCCTGCTCCTGTGAACATTTCCTGGTGCGAGCAATTGGCATAAGCAGAAAACGTAGCCCTGGTTACTCAGAATATAACTTCTAAGTTATTTGTTGCAGAGCGTGCTGCATGCGAAGAACTGTTTAGGTGAAGTATATGAATAACAACATAAATCTCAGTTTTTTATCCAAAGGTATTTGCCAATTCCTAGGTTTATCGACAGTATGGAACCTCAGAAAATCTTTAAGAATAACACCTAGGAGGTAGACTCCTTGAGATCCTAAAAAAATACATCGGGTTACGAAATTGCTTTAAATGTGACCGTCGTGAACCACGACGTCCGCCAGCTGAGCCAAAGCACGATGCGCGCAGAACCGGTTACTTTAGAGTTGGACCAATGTGTGCAGCACCCTTTGTTCCAATGACAAGACAACCTTTTTCTCACCGGAGGTGGGTGTTGGTGCACTAGCTAACGCTAAGTGACTGGCCTACGCGTGCCACACACAAGACCTGGTCCCCAATGTTCCAATATTCTGTAGGGGGACTTGGTTCTTGCTTGCCTAATATTACAAAAAGTTCCTATTGAGAAGGAGCCATTGCAGCCTAACTTTCGGGCCTCAAAAATATCCCAAAATAACCACCTTGTTACATCAGTTAGCATCCTACCAAGTCACGGCTGTAAGCACAGCCTGATGTATTCAAAATCTTCATATATATATATATATATATATATATATATCATAGTAAGCAATACGCTTCAACGCCGTTGGTATGAATTCCTTAATCTCGAAGAACCTGCCAAAGAGGCCAATAGGCCCTTAGGCTAACCCATTTTTTCCAATAAATATTATTTTAAAAACCGGTCCATATTTCTAAATGTTAAAGTGCATAGTAAATACCCAATTTAGTGCTACCGCTAGGAGCCAATCTGGCACAGGTAGACTGAGGAAGACGCCTGAAGATTAAACCCTGATGCTCGTTCCAGTCAGTAATACTCCTGGACATTGACCGTTCACATGAAATGTTAATCACTATTCTGAAAGGTGTTTTCGATTTGGAAAAAAATGTACTTAAGTGGGGTTGTAAAATTGCCTATCGTAAAAACTATCGATGATATTTTGGATACGCAAAGCTGCCGGGAAATACAACACTTGATCAAAAAGTACAAGTCAATTATTATGTATTGTTTCTATTAATTAACAATTCCTTTGCAGATTCAGCAAGCATGCAATATTCAGACCAACTCAGGAACGGAAGACTAGGTCAGCGTGTAATACGCAAGCGTATTGCACGCCAACCTTACCCTAATTCCATCCATTGTGCTTGTTCCGATTAGCATTCGTTGCTGGGTTTGTCGTGTCACACAATATTTCATTGCCCATATGAGAACCGAACGATCGGGTCAAATAGCGACTTTCAAACACCGACTATTAGGACACCAGGGTAGTTTCAAAGCGACCAAGTTTTACTGTGCTTAGGTAAGATCACCTAGAGCCGGCCTCATTCTTACTCCTGTCGAGGATCCGTAAGAAGTGGGTCAGCTCAACTAGGATTTACATCGCACACAGTGTAGATGGTCTGACGTGAAGCCACCGGATCTTGTAAGCCGCACACGTATTGGGGCAAAGAACAGTTGGGCGACTCTAATAACACGGAAACGAAGGCTAATCCCAACGAAAACAATAGAAAGGGTTAGGATTAAGTTGACACTCTCCTTTTTTCATTTAACCCCACTCATATAAACCCTTATTAAAACCAGTCCCGTAAAACTCGCTGACCTATCCTTTGTTCCTTGGGTTGGGTCACATATTGCGTTCTTGCCACAGATTTAAATGTATTGTACAGAAAACGGAAGCAAAACTTTATTTATTCTGCTCATTTAATATTCACTCAAAGTGAGGCTTTCTTGATGTTTTAATAGTTTCTAGTTTGACGATTATTCAGCCAGTACAATTTCCATAGCAATCGCATGGTATCTGTACCTTTATGAATGCCTCACATTAAGTGTAGGTTATAGTCCACAACCATAACAACATTTTGTGAGTACTCTGTGGTACTTTCCTAATGCCGCAGAGAAATATAAGCTAATTCGTACATGGAAATCATACAGCTTTGAGAGTTAAAACCATAAAAGAAACTGCACTGGCAGCTTCAGCTCAACTTTTCCAGGAATTCAAAAATTTTTTGGCAAAACCCTAACAGACCTTTTCTTTGGACATAAGGTACAAAGAAGACGTGATTTCCTATAAATTAAGTGTAAAGAGCATATTTTTACTTATGATTTATACACATATACTTCAAGTTCTAAGGCCATTGAAAATCGATAGAAAAGGTGTGAACCAGCTTAGTAGTCATTTTTATCTAGTGCAGTTTTTGAAGAAGGCTGAAAAGACTTACATTCAAATGCGCGCATCCTGACGTGTTTGAAGTATCTTGCGATTGTGGTTCAAGCTAATCAATAGTACAGCGCAAAGTAAGCAATTTTTCCTAATCGCAAATCCATGTTGGTAGACCTTTCGTGAGGTTGGTCACTAGCTTAATGGCACGCAAGACAGACAAGCTCCCGGACGCTCCTTGGGATGCACGGAGATTAGGCCCAATCAGTTGGTTAACTGCACCCCAAAACAAAAGTCCATGTGAGCCTAGCCACGGGACAGCATCACATGATAAAAAACAAATTCCTATTTCTTTGCTTTTCCGCGGTAAATAAATGCAGAATGATTAGAAAGGGATCACGAAAACGTGATCACCACTGCAACACATCTCCATAAGACTCGGTTAAGTCGAACTGAAACTCAAATAACAGACAAGAAGTCGATATATATATATTTACTCCAGGTATTCATCTCCTCAACTGACGCCTCATAACAGTAATAACCATACAGAGAGTGACACTGTGTAGATGATCCACCGATGAGTTCCAAGTGACTGGTCAGCAAAGCAGGGAATAGAGCAACATAAGTGCCTTGTTATGTGCCAGTGTCTGCTCGGTCAGATTGAGTGTATCTCTTTTTCCTTTTTGAATGCTTTCAGGCGTAATTATGAAAACCCAGTTTTCCGCCACAAAGGGAAGAGGCCGTAACGAAAGTGTTTACGAAGTGTGTGCTTCTGTCCCACAATTCAACTGACTTCTTGTTTTCCGAAGCATATCAGTTAGCCATCTTTCCATTATATACCACATAAAAGACTTACAGCTATTGGAAAGTTGACAGTTCTCAATGCATTTGGATTTGTATAGGTATCGATAAATTTTTTGGCCTATTAGGTATTCTATCTAAGTAAGCATTTAAGAGTTATTAGCATTATATATTTAATAAAAACCACTGAATATTCAAATTTACATTGAGTATCAATGCACCAATCAGGGAATGTGCACTTGCAGTAATAATTGAGTTGAATGTTTGGGGAGAAATAAGGCGAATCTTATTTCCAGCAATCTTGACTGCACATGAAAGTTTACCCAAACAGCCATAAATCTGACACTTTTTGAGGTCAATTCCTTGCTTAAAATGTTCCTGCTGCCTACAACCCACTCATGACCCCAGGTGAACTGGAACAGAAGCAAACCTTTGACGAGCCAAATAATATTTACTAGGAAATGGACGAATAGAAAAAAGGAACTTTTAGTAGACGATTTTGGCATACTGAAGCAAGGTGAAAAGAAGAAGGAATAACGATTTATTTGGCACTTCTAGGTATAAAAATTCGGCTTCGCGACAGTTTTGGTTAAATAATCATGCGAATTTCAGAAAAAAATGGAAAATTATTACAAGTGAACTTGTACGTTTAGCTGAGTAGCAGAACCAGCCACTGTCTATTCCGGTTTACTTTTTCCCAGAAGTGACTTGCGCAAGTAAATGCTGAGTTCTGTGAGTAGCGATAAGGGACGCCGCATTAATTCTCTATTAGAAAACAACAATTCAACGAGATTTTTGAGTGCTTAACACGTATGGGTAGGTTCATTTTTAGAAAAATACCTAAACAACCATAAATTATTTTGTATAATCTCATAATTGTTTTCTTTTAACCGCCACCATATGTAGATTAAACAAAATGTATTGCTTAATATATATATATATATATATATATATATATATATGATAGTGTGGGGCTCACCGATCTGCTTAAGGAACATGTATGTTCCGTTGTGCCCTGGAGCTCAGACTAGAGCCCTCGCAGGCGGTCGCATAGCAACGTGTAGCATATGATGGAATGGAACCGACAAAGACAAGGGAGACCGGAATAGCCATTTCTGTCTTATTAGCCGTAATCAGCCAGTCATAACCAAACCCAAGTGTGGCACACCTGGGATTCGAACCCGCGACCTTTGGTATTTGAGTCGAACGCTCTATCATTGAGCCTCGGACTCGTTGTTTTGTTGGTTGTGATCCAGAATATGATGATAGTGTGTTGCTCATCGATCTGCTTAAGGAACATGTATGTTCCGTCATGCCCTGGAGCTCAGACTAGAGCCCTCGCAGGCGGTCACTTAGCGACTTGTAGCATATGTTAATAAAACGGAATCAACAAAGACAAGGGAGACCGGAATGGCCATTTCTGGCTTATAAGCCGTATGACTGGCTGATGACGGCTAATTAGCCAGTGTGAATCTTTTCAGTGTGAATCTCCCAATAAAATATATAGTTTAATTTTTGGTGGCCAGTGTTCGTTCATTAGTTAGACATACGGTGTAGCGGGCATTTTTAAAAAACCTGATATATATTTACATTTCAGTCATTTCATATTCCATTATAAACTTTAACTGAACTGCGTAGTCGTTTGACATCCTCTTTTTATCTATATGAAATAGTTGGAGCTATGAAAACACTTATACGAAACTTAAAAATACTATTTTGCCAAAACGTTTTTGATCAAGCACTCTGTTTGAGGCAGTTTACCGAAAAATCTCGAGCATCCAAACCGTCAAACAAATGAAGGAGCAAGGGGACGGTAAAAACATAGAGCTCACTAAGGTTCCGATAGCATTCAACCAACGTGCGTATTTTACTTTTTATGCTTCCTTGTATTTTTCTCTTTTATAAATACATTTTTCTTCTCCGAGACCAGTATGCTTAAGGGTGTCCCAGTGAAGGGTCTTATTTATACCCACAACATTAAGTGCTTCTGAAATAAGGCTGCCAGTGTCATTTCTAGAAGGAAAACAACTTAGTTAAACTATACCTTTATGTGATTAAATCCCAGCAATACGTACCCTTAAGGTAAATTCAATCCGTCATTGTTCTTGAAACCAAAATGGGCTCTATTTCCTCGCACTAAGGACCAAGGTGACAAGGAATTCAGCAGCTTAAGAACGGAAACACTGTAATCAACATTGGTTCACTACATTAAATTAAAATAGGTCATATAACATATCGCGTTGGAGTGCGTCTCACTATTTAGTTCAACAAAATTTCAAAGGTCCACAAACCTTTTGCAAGAATGCAAGTTATTGCTGGTTGTTTATTCAGTAATGGAGTAAAATGGTGTCAACGGTATACAGCCCAGGTCTGATGAATTTGTTTTCCCTCTTTTGCAAGCGGCACGTAAACTACTCGCTAAAAGCTACTATTATGCAATGTTCTTTCTCAATTACGCAAATACCGGTGTACTTTTCCAAAAAATCACGAAGTGTCGCATAGTCCCTTTTCTTTATTGACCAAATGTTCATGATTGCGATTTGTCTTCAGAATATGACGTTTTTAATACTCTGTGAATAGGGGTAACCGTGCATGTGCGTCATTTTGCAGCTGAAGAACTCTTAAGATGTTATGTTGTTGGTCATGGTATGTTATGGTGGCATATGCTAGTGCACTTACTTAGTCAAAAGATATACCATGAGCATATTATCTTGAAATTTATTAAGCTCAAATTTTATTATCAAATAATAAAACTAGTAAGTTGTAAAGTAATACATAGGCCTTTTATGTCACCCAGTATGCCCCCAGTGGACTCTTTTCGTAAGGTGAAAAATAAAACTTTTGGATAAAAGGTATTTTTAGAAATGCATTCAGTGCTTATTTTAAAGAAAATGCTGGTCGCTTTGTTCCTTGGGGGGCCAATGTGGAACCCACACAGTCGGTCGCCAAACAACCAGGAATATGTACTGAGAGAAACACACAACAAGAGGCCAGTGGCTCCATGGTTCGAGTGCTGAAATTACTAACTCTAGATAACCAAAGAAAGTAGGTTCAAGGCTTAGGTGTGGCAAATTTTGGGTTGATTAAAGATAACAAAATACGACTAATAAGCCCGAAATGGTCGTCGGGCTTCAAACAAGACTCTTTTCAACAGCAGAAATGAAAAGAGATTTACTGCGTTCAAAAAGCCCTTGAATTCACTTAATATGTATCAAATGTTGGCAAGCACTGACCAGCATATTGCGACGCACCTTTCGATATAAATGCCTACACAAATGAGCAGGAAATAAACATTAGCAGGGCCACGTCTCCCTACGTTTTGGCTTTGAATGAGCAACTTCCTTCTGTCTGTCCTGGTGATATTTAAAAATGCGTCCGATTTTAGAGGATATGTTTAAACAATTTAACTTTTACACATTTAATCCTCTTGTTGAGGAATGTTGCAAAAGAAATTCTCTTTTACCGATTTTGTTTGAATTGAATCTGCGTTAGGTTAGCACTTTTTAAGTGTGAGCATTCAGACAAGTTTTCGTACATCTGCCCAGTTCAAAACATCGCTTCGCATGTGCATGTTGCCAATGTTGCTTAACTGCAGGTCATGGGATTTTTACGGAAGTAAACTCATAAAATATTATAGTAGATATAAATCACATTGCGCCCTGTCCAAAATGCGTTAAAAAGAGGGTTGTAAGATATTATCAGTAAGCATGCCATGGTCAGGCTTGTTTGGTGCGAGATAGAATCACCAGAGGCGTAAAATCGTTTATTGTAAAGTTATCTGCGGAAAATCAATGACCATATCAATAGAGCCCTAAACAGATAGTCTTTCAAAGAAGAAGTCACGATTTTTGGAAGAAAGGTTTAAATTTACAGAGCGAAATATCTCGGTGCACGGTGGTTACTGAATATAAGAACGCGGTTGGGACTCACTCACACATTAAATGTCGCTTGAAATTCACTCTGAACTTCCGAAATTTTGTAACTTGCTTGATTTCTAAAAAATAACAGCCTTATATACACCGTTTAATTTGGAATTTCCTCGAAGTTTGAACATTTGCATGTATCCTTAGCATTTAATAGATCTTAAAGAAAGGCTTAAGAAACCAGCGAATTTTTTAACACGCACGTGTTCGTACAAATTTCTCGTAAATGTAAAGTTTTTGAACGGCATCATTCTGATTCGGAGACAGCATTCAGGAGTGAATTTTAAGAAAACCATCACTTTGCTAATGAAGCAGAATATGTTAGTTTTGTGTTAATTTTTATTTTGATGATAATAATTTGTGCAACTTATGCAAGAACTTTACTTCTATATTGAGAATGTTCTGCACCGGATCCTCAAAAGTACTTGGAGAATTCACTGACAGTTATCTGCGTCTCATGGGGCATTACATGAATAAATACGAGTAATTCTGGGTTTCACCAGCCGTTTTAAGGAAATAAGACAATTTCTAAAGACATATTTTGCACAAAGTGTTTGCTTGGTCATACTCTATTCTCTATTAACAGCAGTCAAATAGTTCGCACAAGACCTTAACCGTTTTTTTAGTAGTCCAGGTCGGAAGCCTTGGGTTATGTTTATGCGCAGTTAACTAGATCGTTTTGCGACTGAATTGTCAGTTCCCTACCCACACACTTGTAATTGCAAGATAGCCAATACTCGTCCAGTAGTTTTACATAAAAAATGCGTTAATTATTTTCAAATCCAAATCTCTCAAAAACGGAACTGGACAGGAATGACAGTCGGTGAATCCGTTCGCTAAGAGCAAATACTTTATGGAATACCTTCAGACTGGATTCCGTAGTTGCCGAATGCGGCTCGTTCAGGTACCGGTTCCTGAAAGTGCAGTTCCCTATTAGACTTCTGAAAGCCCTGGAAAAGGCGAGGGATACACTTGTGTTTGTATAAGTTTTCCTTACGCCTTTTATGCAGCCTGCGTTGCTCATCGGGTATGAGTCAGACCATATCAGATAGCTGTGCACAGTAAACTTCCCTAAAAACGCCAAATGCCACAGTCTTATCAAGATTATTTAGCCTGGCCAAGACAGCCAAGGTACAATAAGGAGACTACATTTAAACTCAAATAGTTTTGAAGTATTGCATGGTATTTTTTGATGCTTCCTACGTTGAGAATTTTGTTGGTTTCGTTTAGAAAGTTTCCCTTTCTCATCAGCGATCTAGGGTGGAAATCCGAAGTCACGATTAACGTATATTTTCCCATGGTCCATCAACTATCAATTTTGAATGAGTAGAAAAGTAGCGCTTTACTTTGCCTGAATGCGCTGTGAAAGTGGGACGAAAGGGTAAATTGACTCTAAGCTTATTGTTAGATTACCCAAATGCCAGCTATTAGTTTACACTTACCGCCAGTTTCCAAATAACGAATAAGTCGAAATTACTTTCTTTACAAAAAAGTTGGTACGATGAGTATTGTTCGAGCACTGAACCTTAATTTTAATAACATAGGATAGTACCTCAATAAAATAAGTTCCTGGCAAAAAATGAAGATCCGAATTCGATTGTAGGATGCCATGATGATGATGATGATGATGATGATGATGATGATGATGATGATGATGATGATGATGATGATGATGATGATGATGATGATGATGAGGGATGATGATGATGATGATGGTGATGGTGATGATGATGATGATGATGATGATGATGATGATGATGATGATGATGATGATGATGATGATGATGATGATGATGATGATGATGATGATGATGATGATGATGATGATGATTTTATACCTGGCTCTCATACAGTGGCCGGGAGTTATGCGTATAAAAACTCCAAAAATAGCTGTCAACGCTACAGTTTGCAGATCAGTCATCATGAAACACAATCAACAAAAAGACCTCACATTTTAATTTGAATATACAAAAATTCGTTAGGTTTTGCAAGCAATGCCTGCAAAAGGCGGGGCTTGCCATTCCTTTCAATGAAGCGATATTGAGAGCAAGTCGACATTAACAGAAAAAACGTACGCTAGCTGCGCCTAGGTGTGGCCAAGGGACCACGATCGAATTGACCACCCACGGTGGAATTGCGCGCTTTCCACAAGTGAGGTTTTCCGCACCTGAGATGTTCTCTCGGGCTCTTGTAGGCATACTGGTTCAGAGAAGTACGCTGATGTAAACCAATGCAATTAACAGTGACCTTCCTATCTCTTGCCACTCCACATCATGTTACTTGTGTGGCACGCTCATTACTCTTTGACCCTCAAGGAGTGCATACTCCGTCGGAACTGAAATCATCGCAGTAATTGGTCATTCGTCATCCTGCGACTCGTACACTCACCATGAGCAAGTACCTGCTAAAAGCGGCAGTGTTCCCTGTGTTAGATTGCAGTTGGTTACTGCGTTTGGATCTTTGGCGTTTTACTGCGTCGGTCCCTCTGATGTCACCGTTAGAAACCAATGATCCCCCACCGAACGAGGAAGACGACGATTTAGTTCGCTACATCATTTGGAAAAATTGCTTTTGCTTTTATGTCCGTGATCAAAAATTAATACCGTGATGCGCGCCCCATTAAGCGCAAACTGTGACCATCAGTTGCATAGTCTTGAGAACGTTCATGTAGTTGAGGGGGACGCAATGGACATGGAAGAAGTAAGGTTCAGGTTCCACCTCATCATCTGTACAATAAAACAAGTTGCTGTAGGCCATCAAAACGGTGAACTGCCAATGAAAGTAGTCATGGGAGATAGGTTTAAGGTCGTTCAGACACATCTCAGAACCAGGCGTAATTAAAGTTTAATTTTGGTAGGGGCACAGAGAAAAGGCGGAGAATACGCCAGGGAGTAAAACTCATGTTCTGTCGTTATATCACGGCGTCGCAGAATACGAATACGAAACTTTAGGGCTTAACTTAACCCAGGGCTTGAATTAAAGCCTCCTGCTAGTTAGTTAGCCGGAGGGCCACCAAATCTACTGTCATAAGTATTTACTGGTGCATGAACTTGGAGTGCCTCGTGGCCTCGTGCCTCGAAATGCTTGGTTGATGACTGCCCGGCGGCCGCTGTCAATCAAAAGAGCCACCGTGGCACTATACATGGCGGTTTCTATGCTTAATTTAGCCAGATGGAATGGTGTTTCGTGTCCATTTAGATAGCAGCCCAGTCGTTTGATCAATACAGCCTGCCACACTTTTGCAAATGAAGGCGCAGATGCCTATCAAAGAAGTCTAGAAAGGGCAGTGCGAAGAAGAGGAGCGCTTGAGAAAATAAGTCTTAATTTCGCGGTTGGGTATGTGCACGCGATAGCAAGATAGAGGCGACTTTGTAGGATTTCACTGACCACGCTCCTTCGAAATGATAATGTACGGGATAAAGTCTTCTTTCTAGCCATCGACACGTCTGTTTTCACGGACAGTCTTCCATGTATCTCATGATGAACTCTTCAGACAACCATTTTCTCACAGCATTTCGTTAAAAGGAAAGTTCAGTTTCCAACCTATCCATAACTCATTTTATCCTAATTGGAAAGCTGAATAAACTTTGTTTCTGGTGAAGAGAGACAAAACGTTAGAAATATGTGTATTGATCTGTCCTAGTATCTGGGCAACATACTCCTCATTAAACATTCTACTATTTAGAACCTCCAGAAAAGGAGATCCACGCTACTTTCCTTTTCGACAGTGATGGTTAAACGCCAGGTTAGCCTGGTTCACCATGGCCAGAAGGGTGCTCAAATTAAATTTATCATTCGCCATCAGCAAACCATCATCAACATATCACACAGGCCAATGGGAAAAACAGCTCGTAGGGGTTCAAAGGGCAATCCTCTCGCTACGCCGTTGACTTGATGAATCTGTGCACCGAAAGCCTACAACTTATGTGTCATTTGTGCATTCCTGCCTAATACTCATGGCACAATTATTCTATATTCTGCGTTAAAGTAATATTAGTACACAGAGGCGAGACATCTAAGGAAAGCACAGTCCCCTCGGTGAAATTTGTATTCCGCATGGAATCTATAAATCAAAAAGTGTTCTTCAGGTTTTTAGGTGCTATGCTGCGTAAATTCCTCTCACGTTTTATGCCCAGCTACTTTGCCATTATATGATAAGTCAAATTACACATGGCTAACGTGGCTACGAAGGAAGATGGAATGTGTGAAGTTTTAGTAAACCACGCAAACAAACTTGACCTAGTCAATATTCTCATGGGTATCATTGCACAATTTGAGCAACTACCATTATTGAAACGATTCCCAACGAGGCAATTCTGGGAGTTATCCCTCGAATTGCTATCGGAATACATAAAAAAGGACTTTAGCCTCTCCCATCATTCCTTCGGACCTCAAGCCATGACAATTTGGCCCTTTTGCACGACGATGCCTTCCGTGCGTCCCATGCAGTAGACTCGAGAAGATGAATTACGCAAAATATACCATAACTGGCCTTCCCTTACCCGCACCCCCTGGATTTGGTGTTAAGACGATGTTAAAATATCCGGAAAGGGGTTAGAGAGCAGGGTGTTTCGGTTCGCAGATGAGCGACAGTGCCACAAAGGTCACATTGTCTTAAGACGGACGGACTTACCTCGTCAGTACCTAGTCTTCCAACCGACGAATTTTACTATATTGACTAGGGCACTGGTCTGCTGTGGAAATGGATTGAGCTGCCTCGGCCTCACATTGTTTGTCCTCTCCCTGCACCAATTGACTATCCGAACCTATAAACCAATGTGTGGTGGGATTGGATTCGTTGGCTGATACGGTGTGCCAGTACACACCCCACAGCCCCGGATACGGCTGTAGGTATGTGCTCGCGTAGTCTGTGCAAGGCGTGCCATGAGCCAATCTGACCCCGGCTGTAGTTCAATATCTCCATGGCGCACCCATTTGGGGGTCCAATAGGGTGTAAGTAGGCTACCCACTCAGCCATTATCCACCTGTTGACCAAAAATGAACAGCAATCACAGCCCTTCCAATTTCCTTATGCATTTGCTGAATGAGCATATCGATCGTAAACTTGGCATTCTTCACAACAGCAATTACAGCCATTTCACTAAAAGAAGGACTTCTACTAAGAGTTTAAACACTGGCAATTATAAATTTTTATCATAGAGACACTGTCTTCGTTGCTTCCATCTTCCCTCGTTCTGTCCGCCACGGTCACCGAATTTTAAGACTGCAAAAACGTTCAGTGGGCAAAGTGAACAGCTCTGTGTGGGGATTGAAGTAGACCCAAAATCCATATTCTTTGATTGCGCTGCATAATCTGTGCCTTTTCTGTCATTGAAGTGAATTCTCTCATGGACTGTTGAAATTGCCGTTGTTTTTATTAGACAGTAGACCCTGCAGACCAGAATTGCACGTGACCTAGGTTTTTACTCCAGGAATCTTTGCAAGCTCGTTTGCCACAGGTTACGTATAATTGGTAATTTTTTTTCCACTTCTGTTTTTTGGGTAATGGACAAGGAAATTGTGAATCTCCTCAATAAAGTAAAAATCTACTATTACTGAGTAAAAACCTCATCTGCACTTCAATTTTGATAAAGATAAGAAATCGCATTTCCAATAATAAAAAGGGCGGAATTCCAAGCTCTAGCAGTTAAAACCAGCAATGTTAACCGCAAAAGTACACTCATGGATGCTAAATCAAACAATCTATTTATAATTCATGATGCGTGTGCTAAATTAGGACTGCTCACTGCAGTACAGTGGGTACTGAAAGACTTACAAATCACCCCTTTCCACTCTTAACCATGTAAAATGGTGTCCTAAGGATGCTCGACCAAACGATGTATTAGGAGTGTTTACAGGACCTTACACCAATTTTTTCCCCGTTTTTATGCATCGAGCGTTCTGCCCTCTCTATCTATTGCGTAGGATAGTACTGTTTACCAGCTAGCCTGGTAAATGATATTATTTTCTGCGGCATTTTTGGTGCTCGGTTGGAAATTCAAGAAATAGAGAAAAAAAACGGTAAAAATTGCTTGTTTTCCGCGACAAACTCTAGTAAAACTGATTAAATGTCATTTTTTCATGGTAAAAGTAACAGTTTGGGTTTGTAATGCAAGATTCTTTTGCAGAAATCACTTATCTGAACTGCCTATGCCTGTATGCTTGGTGTAACCCTTTAGTGATTTTTGAGTTGGCTTTAATGGAGTCGGCATATTTTCACAATTTGTTATTCAAATACTCCACATTTTTTTGTCCTAGATGAACCTCTTGGGAATGTGCTTGTCCGTGCAGGCAATTATTACTCCTGCTCAAGTGGCTGGGAGGTTTTTCTTCACGGCGCCAGGAATGCCACACTGCATTTGAGTCAAGTGAAATTTCAAGCCTTTCCAGACGAGGGTGGCGTCAACTTTACTGGACATGGTAAGGCACCTTTGCTTTCCAAATATACATGTGTCTGATTGCATTGGTTGCCCCTGAACTTCGGGTTTCATCACAGCGTAAGTGCTCGGGTTTTACGAAGGCATTTATATCTGACGACTCATTTGAAACAACGGAATTGAAGAGCGTTTCATGCGGCTTAGGGTAAAGTAATGCGCTCTTCTCTTTTAGTACTCTGCAATTTCTGTAAATTGTTATCTTTTGGATTACGAAAGGCAATCAAACGTTTATGTTTCCTGCAATACTGCGTAGTACCATCCGTCTGTTAAAATTTTGTAACTCAGCCTGTTATTTATGTTAAAGGACTGTTAGGTTATTGATCTTCTGATGGCAACAAATTTTACTAGTATTTCCAGAACAAAAGCCGCATAAACTTGAAAAGTGTTGTCTTGCGATTCGGGATGAGGCATAAATCGCTTACTCAGCACATTCCCACAGCGTAGCTGCGGTAGTTCAGACACAAAGGGTCGGGCGCTACTGCCTTTTGCAGTGCATATTTTTCCGGCCATGTGCGACTTCAATTTTCCGTGGTTTGCCTCCAAAAACGAATTTAAAACAAAATTGAAACTGCAAAGCCTAAATGGACACTAAAATATCCGGCTTATCTTTTTTTAAATCTCTTATCTCTATAAAATCATAATGCGTATTTCAAAATCCTGGCTCTCAGTCAGAAGTCTTAATTTGCATCAAAGACAAACCCTATGGCTTGAGAGCAAACTTCCTGTGCGGAGCGAAAACCTTTTCAAATTGCTCACGCCTTGCAGACGTTTTTCTAACATACTTTTTAAGAATTTTCGTCGTACTATAATTTTATTAAAAAAGAAAATTTGCCTCGCATTTGCATTAGATAAAAATTGAAAATTTGGTTGTTCTACCGTTTTTTTCAGGGCCTAAAAGGAAAACTAATTTCGGTTTTTAGGCTATCTTACGTTTTTGGCTTGGATATTTATGCACCAGTTATACAGGTCATAACATTCAAGACCTGAATGCACTGCTTCAGTCTGTTGAGAGCATACAGTTTGCTAAGGAGATTATAAATTCCTATTAGCCTTCGGGACAGTTGTGAATGAAGCCGGCGCATAACCAGTCGCGTTAATAACACCGTCGGTAATGACCGACCACCACTTCGACAAGCCGGTAACCTTCATATAGGTCACAAATTAAGACGGTTCCATGACGTAACGCACTCTGACGTAAGTCAGGGCCCCATATCGCACTCACCAAAAACTGATTGGCGTCCAACTTTAAAACAAAACGAGACTGTGGACGTCCAGGGTAATGTCCAGTCTAAAATAAGCAAATTCCACCACGGCATCCACGTAAATAGATATTTTTTGGCCCACACGCACGTTTTAGAGAT
This sequence comes from Schistocephalus solidus, assembly GCA_017591395.1. Classification (NCBI taxonomy): domain Eukaryota; kingdom Metazoa; phylum Platyhelminthes; class Cestoda; order Diphyllobothriidea; family Diphyllobothriidae; genus Schistocephalus; species Schistocephalus solidus. The sequence goes on along the minus strand of WEDG01003322.1, from coordinate 62,640 downwards.
CATTTAGGCCAAGCGACATTCCTCACCGGAACCACGCGTCACCTGCTGAAAGGGACACTCTCTCAAAGACATCATAATGGAGTCTTTGCGATGCCTGCTTAGACAATCTTGCGCAGTCTATCCGTAGAATGACGGGCCGATTGAGGCTGGATAGTGAGATAAGCGGTTTGTACGCGTTTTGACAACGCCCATCATCCTCAGTTTTAGTGACGCGTGCAGGAACGCCACACTTTAAAAGTCAGGAAGTCGTCTCCTCTCTTCTTATTCCTATATGCTTTGGAACCGTCAATCTTACCCAGCTAGCTTGGACTCGGTTTTGAAGTTTAGCAAATGACGATAAAGAAGGGTGTGCGCGCGTAGTTTGAGGGGAAATGTGACAGAAAGAGGCGTTTGCACTTACCTTTCAAGTATAGCATCGTTTGCAGGAAATAAGCAGTCTGATGGTCTGGTTCCGTAAGTGACGTAAGTTTTCTAGTTCTGCTAGTTTTCGCATAGTAAGTAGGTTTCTATGTACAGAACAGAATTTGCCTTTTCGAAATATTAAATACTATATAGATTGGCTAGCCCAGTAGTGAAGATGGTGACTTCTCCATAACTTGCCAGTAAAAACGACTGGCTATGACAATAACGTGCTTTAAAGTCATGTTCACGGATAAAAGTTCGCAAATTCCTCCGAGAGCAGAGTAATTCTACGGTGACCCAGCAGGCACCCCAAACTAAAGCTCTTGACATTCGCACACAGAGTCAGCGAAAAACCAAGTATGTTGGACCAGTTTAGAAAAGTTGAAATGATCCGAATTTCTAAGGATTTTCCTCTCGTTCTTGAATTGAAAGCAAAGAGTGCATAATAGAATTATTTCGCCGATGGGTTCGCTTAGCCCCTTTGAGCACAATGAATGTGAAAAGAAGACTTCTTATCGGGAAAATTTAATTATCTGAACTGTTCTGAGCTGATAATTCAGCATTAAGGGCGCTGCATTCGTCGGTGCATCATGTTCAAAAAGTTGATTTGGGCAAAGTTTTGTAGATGAAGAATACGTAGTAGGAACATGTTGCCGTCTTTAGGGTCATCATTGAGTTCTGCATAGCTGATAGTCACTTAAGTCCTGTTCTATATCTATTAAGATGAGTAAAAGAAAACAGATTGAAGTGATAAGAGAAATTTTCTTATCAAATTTAATCGCTAACTTGTGTTTAATCAGCTCTCGTGGGAATGAACTCTAAAAATGGACTTCTAAAATACGCAAAAATCTAATACGAAGAGTAAATCTCAGTCAATATTTAGAAGAGCAAACATTTAATTCCTAAGGTTACTGATTATGTGGACATTCAGGATATTTGACAATGCACGCGAATGACTAAAAATTGTACGCACAGAGTCGGGCCAAACACATAGTAAGGAAACAAATTTCATAACACAAAGGGATTCTGAAAACAATGATACGTTCATTAGAACTAAAATATTATCCGCTAGACGCATAGAAGCCGAAAATCGACCCTTATTTTTGCTGTCCTTAAAATAGATTTTGGGTGGAAGCAAATGTCTGCATCCACTGAGAAAATTAACCCTGGATTAATTGTTCCTGATTTCATTTTCTCGCGTTTAAATTTCATCCTTCAGTCATCTGTGATTTTATTTCACTCTGTTTGATACTAGTAAGGGGTTTGTTTACCTTTACACCGATCTGAGAGACCGATTTCCTTGCTCTTCACCCTCTGGGGCAGCTTTTTCATTTCCCTTCAATTCCGTGGGTTCCATTTAGCTCATTTATAGTCGGTAATTATTTTGCAATTGCCCCTACCTTCCTCATTTGTTTTTCCCAAGTTTTCTGCCTCCATGCTCTTCCCTACCCACAAAACTCTTTTTACCACTCTTCCAGTTAGACAGTTGGTCTTGCTTGCACTGCTTTCAATGCGTCCGGCTATTCTGCTTCCACCAGTTTTTGCTAATTGGCTGAGGGAGGGCGATTAAGTAATCACCGTGCGAAGTTATGGCGTACAAAATTACAGCCAGTCAGCCGTTTAAATCGTAACGGAATACTGCTCAACGAATTAAGATATATCCCAGGTGTGCCACATTTGGAATTGGGTATGACTGGCTGATGACGGCTAATAAGCCAGAAATGGCCATTTCGGTCTCCCTTGTCTTTGTCGGTTCCACCTTATCAACAAATGCTACACGTCGCTATGCGACCGCCTGCGAGGGCTGTAGTCTGATCTCCAGGGCACAATGGAACATACATGTTCCTTAAGCAGATCGGTGAGCCCCACACTATCATATATATATATATATATATATATATATATATATATATATATATATGTATATATATATATATATATGGTAGTGGGGCGCTCACCGATCGGTTACAGGACTCACTCGTCCCGTTGTGCCTTTGGGCTAACTCCCAAGCCCCGCCAGCAGCCGTAAGGCAGCTTAGTATATAGGCGGAATAAAATGACCGACAAAGACAAAGGAGACTGGAATGGCCATTTCTGGCTTATTAGCCATCATCAGCCAGCCATACACAACTCCAGGCGCTGCGGCGCCCGAGCCTCGAACTCGTGACTTTGTTGGGCAGAAGTCCAACGCTCTACCCACTGCGCCACGAGCTCGTTGTCTTGCCAGTTTCGATCGGGAATATTAGCAATGGTAGTGGGGCGCTCACCGATCGGTCACAGGACTCACTCGTCCCGTTGTGCCTTGGGGCTAACTCTCAAGCCTTGAAATGTTCATCAATAATATATCGTATCCGCCAATATACTAATGTTGCCTACAACGTATACAGCATGATCCACCTCCATTAATAAACTTCATGAGAACCGTGCAACCTCTTATTCAAACTTTAGAGAAACTTGAGATTTTTCCATACGCAGACTGTATTCAGCATGTAGATTGGAAACCGTGAATTGAAGTGTAACGGCCGATAGTTTTCAAAATTATTCGGCAATTTAGAAACCAGAAAAACCAAAAAATACCTTTTCTTCAAGTTTAAATTTTAAGAAGACATAATTTTCTATCGAACGAATAAAAATAATATTTTTGTACGTGTTTTCTGTAAAATATATTTGAATTTAGAATAGCATCGAAAATCAATGTGAAAATCGAATGCTACGTAACTAGCCATTTTTAAAGAGTATACTTGTTTTAGAAAGACAGAAAGAAATTCGTTGAAACTTCATTATCCTACTATGACCGAAACACCTTGGTGTTAGACTGCACGATCATCAATACGACAACCCTACTTAAGTGATAAACACTTTCGGAATTTCTGTTGACATTTCATGAGATAGGAAGGAAGGCTCATCGTAGATTCGAGTTTTATTCTCGCCTTTGGCTCCTTGAAGTTGGGTTCTTCCCAGCGGCCACAATCATTTCAACCGGCACGACTGGCGGGCTAAACCAGGTGAGGGACTCCGGTGCTGTGTGTGCCTTCACACTCGGTGTGTCTGACTCCCGAACTTCGCACCTCTCCCCCTCTCAAAAAGTCCTACGGTGGCGGCGACAGCAAACCCGTAGGCGGCCCGGCCTAACTCGGGTCGTTCTCCCACTAAAACAAAACCGTAACCCATACTGGAGTTCGGCAGCCATATGGGATGTCCCCGCAGCCCTATTTAGGGACAGCACTGCTTGCCTCCTCACGGACGAAGGGGCTAGGAAAGGTGCTCTAAACAAATTCTGAGTCGCTCAACTTCTACAACCGGCTGCGGCTCGCAAAATACGCGGTCATTTAACTCAAAAAACAACAATATTTCCCGTCCCCATCCCCCGCGCCATACCCTCTGGGATGCTCGTGTGAGTCCCCTCACACTAGCAGCCTGGAATGTTCTTTCCCTTTTAGACAATCCTATGGGCAACCGGCCGGAACGGAGGATGGCGCTATTCGCTCTGGAACTGGCGCGCTACAAGGTGGACATTGCTGCTCTCAGCGAAACCCGATTCTCTAAGCAGGGTCAGCTGGAGGAGGTGGGTGCCGGCTACACCTTCGTATGGAGCGGCCGGCCAAAGGCAGAGCGACGCGACGCTGGTGTTGTTTTTGCCTTTCGAACTGACATTGTGGGACGTCCGCTCTGTCTGCCGCAGAGTATCAGTGATCACCTGATTAGTCTCCATCTGCCTCTTCGGGGAGACCGTTTTGCCACCATCATCAGCGCCTACGCTCTGCTTATCGCGAGCTCTGATGTGGTAAAGTACAAATTCTACTAGGACCTGCACGCTCTGCTGGCGACTGGCCCAAAGGTAGACAAGTAAATTGTCATTAATGACTTCAACGCCCGCGTCGGGACAGAACATGTTGTCTGGCAGGGAGTGCTGGGTCCCCACGGTCTCGGTAGCTGTAACGATAATGGCCTCCTTCTTCTGCAAACGTGTGCGGAACACTGTCTCCTGCTGACCAACACCTTCTTCCATCTTTCGACGTGGATGAAGGCCACGTGGATGCACCCTCGGTCGCGGCGCTGGCAGCTGCTGGACTATGTTCTCGTCTGGAGGCGAGATCGACAGGACGTGCTGGTAACCAAGGCAACCCGCGATGCTGATGGTTGGACGGATCACCGCCTCGTCATCTCGCAGATGAGGCTCCGACTTCAACCCTGACGAAGGCCCCAAGCTAAGCGACCGCCCGGTAAGTTAAATACTCTTTTGTTAAATTTGCCTGCTCACTGTTTTGAGTTCAACAACCAAATAACCCAGAAACTGGAGAACCTGCATGCTCCATATACTAACGTCACGGTGGAGACACGATGGTGTCAACTGCGAAATGTCATCCAGTCCACCGCCCCTGAAGTCCTCGGACGCGCACACCGTCAACACCAGGACTAGTTTGATGACAATGATGGCGAAAGCAGCAACTTACTCGCGGAGAAGAATGGACTACACAAAGCCGACATGGACCTTCGGACTGATGCCACCAAAGCAGCCTTCTTGAGATGCTGCCGCCTTGTACAGCAACGGCTGCGGGAGATGCAGGACACCTGGATGATCCGAAAGGCTGAGGAAATCCAGGGATATGCGGACCGCAATGAAAAATTTTTTCAAAGCCATCAAGGTCATCTACGGCCACTGCATCAAGGGAGCCGCACCGCTGTTCAGCTCTGACGGCAAAACGCTGCTGACAGAGAAATCGCAAATTCTGGAGCGCTGGGCGGAGCATTTCATAAGTGTCCTTAATTGTTCATTAGCCATCTCCGACCGACTCCCTTAAGTCGGCAAAACAATGACCTGGATCTTCCGCCTTCTCTTCCAGAAACCATCCGGGCCTAACAACATATTTCCAGCTGTAATGCACTGTGATCCAACGCAAATCCGCCGGAAGACTACAAGCATGGTGGGCCCCATCTGATGGCAGAACTCACAACACTCTTTCAGGAGAAGTGGCGCCAGCGACAATTTACTCAGGATTTCAAATACGTGACAATCGTTCATCTCTAAAGAGGAAGGGAAATTGGCAACTCTGAAAAGTCACCTAGATCAAGGACTGCTCCCGGAAAGCCACTGTTGCTTCCGCCGACACCACGAAACAACCTAAATGATCTTCGCTGCCGGCCAGCTAGAAGAGAAGTGCCAGGAGATGCGGACTCACCTCTAAACTACCTTCGTGGATCTGACGAAAGTCTTTGACACGGTGAATGGCGACGGCCTGTGGAAAATCATGCAAACGTTCGGCTTTCCTGAGTGGTTCACGCACATGGTGCGTCAGCTTCACGATGGGATGATGGCACGCGTCACTGACAACGGACACTCTCCGAAGCATTCACAGTGACCAATGGCGTGAAGCAGGGCTGCGTACTGTCCCCCATCTTCAGTGTCATGTTCTCTGCTATACTGATGAGCGCCCTAAAATACGCATCGCCTACAGAACTGAAGGGCACCTTCTCAACATTCGGCGTGTGCAGGTCCCAACTCACGTGTCAACGACTACAGTTCATGGCTTGGAGACGAATGCGTTCTTAAGACCGTGACGGAGGATGACATGCAATGGAGCATGGATCTCTTTGCCGCAGGCTGCGCCAATTTTGGATTAACAATCAGAACAGCCAAAACGGTGGTAATACACCAAACGCCGCTCAGCAAGGAATAAAATGCTCCCCGTAGCAATGTCAACGGCGCTCAACTCGAAATGTGGAAACCTTTGATTATCTGGGAAGCATGCGGTCACGCAGTCAGGCCAGTCAGGCCTTCGGCTGGCTGCAGGCCTCTGTGTGGAATTGACATGGTATTCGCCTGAACGCCGAACTAAATATTTACAAGGCCGTCGTCTTGACGACATTCCTTTCCGGAACGGAGATCTAGAACGTCCACTCGAGCCAGGTGAGAAAGTTGAATCACTTCCATCTTAGTTGCCTCCGAAGAATACTGAAGCTGAGATGGCAAGACAGGATCCAAAACACGGAAGTCCTGGGGTGGGCCGGAATCCTCAGCATCCACGCCATGCATTGGTAAGGGCAATTGTGATGAGGCGGCCACTTGGTGAGAATGGACGACGAAAGACTACCCAAACTACTTTTCTATGGAGATGTCGCTACGAGTGCTCGCCGACAGGGAGGTCAAAAACGACGCCAAATGGACACTTTGATGAAATCGCTGAAGCAACTGCAAATCAAACCGGCAACCTGGGAGGACCTTGCCAAGGAAATACCGGCATGAAGTAGATCCGTGAAGACTAGAGCAGCAATCTATGAGGCCAACTGGACCACCGCTGCTAAGGCCACAAGGACGGCTCGCAAGTCAAAAGCACCGCGGATCGACACCGCCATTGCCTAAGCCCTGTCAGCGCACATTCTGCGCGTGATTCAGCCTGGTCGGACATAATAGAACTCGATGCGAAAATGGTCCCACAACCTCAACTTCTGCCACACCTGCCTCAGACCCTCGACCATGACAACCCCAACTACGAATAACAACTTCATCGATGCCCCGCCGCCCACGGTCACCAACACCATCCTCCCTCCTCGAACCCCTGCGCCGATCACGGCGACAAACATCACTTGGCCCACTCCCCCCACCTCAGTAGCCACCTCCGACTACCTGCCACATGCTACCTCAAACACCACCACCGCCCCCAGTACCAGTGATGGGAACTCAGAACTAACCTGTCCTCACTGCCCACGCGCACTCACTCATCGCATGGTTCTGCTCGGTGACATGCGCATCGACGATAGCGTAATCCACCGCGATGCCATCACTTCTTGCGCACGCATTAATACTTCCCATAGTCCTCCTATGAACTCGAGTACCAGTACCAACAGCAGAGCCCCGCAGGTGCAGGACCTCCCGACGTAAATTGTCCTCATTTTCGTCACACATGCGCGTCACACATCGGCGTGATCTGTCACTTGCGAATCCATCGCACAGAGACCGGCGAATCGGTGCCAGGAGAACCCACATACACCCGCCTCACTCGACTCAACTGATTGCACTAACCACGCACATTCACACACCACATGAGCCTATTAGGTCACATGCGTTTTCATGAAAACCTGTGGTAGAATACCGCCGGCTATACCAAAACACTACATCTCTCCTCATCAGTCTATGCACCTTACATGATCACACACAACACCACAAAAAACATGCTCTCAGGCTCCATATCTGATTGAGAGGCAAGCATGATCCTCGGCTCCTTCCCACGTGGCTCTATCTGCCGGCGTCCGGTCGATACATCCATTGACTGAGTTCTCATCGGGCATCAGGCTTCAATCGATTCGCGTCCTGTTTTGTTTCTACTGTGTCATCGCGGCTGCGAAATGAAACCTGCGACGCGTCTCTTAGCTGTGAGCGGCCACTTGTGATAGTCCTTTAGTCGACTAAAAATCGTAATGTCTCTCCCCCCTCACCCTTCACATACTCTGCCGAGACTTTGCCTAGATAAAGTAATTAGCCACGTGAAGGGTTCGGAGATGAGCGCTGTTACGAGTCCCAGCGTCTGAGAGTCAAATGGCCCGCAAACCCATACAGTTGCTGCCCATGTAAAGAAGGCAGCCAGCATTGTGATTCAGGCTCGCAATCTATCAGTGCGTGGGCGTGTTTCGCAAATTTACCTCTCTGCTGGTGCCACTCACCGCCAGATTTGGGATTCGAGTTAGAGTTTTGCAGCAAACTTGTCTGGTGCCAATACTCCTAGTTAATCTTTCAAAGAAACTGCAGGGTTTCTGCAAGATTAAACATAACCTTGAGAAGATCTAAAATTGTCGAAAATTGCTGTCACAAATACGTTTTGACCAATATGTGTACGTCTTATCCCACAAAACTGTTCGAACCTTATTCTTGCTGGAAGAGCTGAATTTGACAGTGCGTAAATTTTCGGAATCGAACTTTTCTGCAGTACTGACGAAAATGGAAATTTAGGAATAACGTTTAGGTTATAGTTGTCAACTGGCAAATCAATATTCCTAAATCAGTAGTCTTCGGCACCTCAAAGCGGGGGTCTATTAAACAGCTTAATTACCTTCAGTCATCAAAAATTATCAGCACACTGACTTTATGTTTTTCCAAACGTTCTTCACAGGACTCTTCTAAATGTTTTAGCTTTGCTGTAGGGTAAATTAAAAAACTCGTTTGTTAATGAACTTTTGGTTATAGATACCAAAATGAATGTAGAAAGGGTTCCCGCTAGTGGAAGTAATTTGTACCGTTTACTAAAAAATTGATATTGACGTAAATAACGGCAAATGTGCACTTTAGAACGCAAGATATTTTTACGACAAAGGAAGACACCAAGTAGTCTTCAGCGTATTTTTATCAATTAAACATGTCACAAGAAACTTGACTGAAACAACACACATCTGCGCACATACACATAGATATAGTTATTGCGTCTGATGAGAAACAGATTACTGGGATGAACTTGAGGCATGGAAAGCGCCCTGAAAAAATTTGGAGCGTTGTGTTGGAGATAAGAGCTGTCATGAAAGCAGAAAATGAGCACTACTCATGCCGAGGAAGCGCCTCTATCAGAAATATTCATCTGTGTCAGTAGGCTTCTTTTCCAGGACCTTAGGCTGCCTCATTCTTGCGAGAATATTGCTTGATACGTCCTTCAATCTGCCTGAGAATCTCTTTTTAGGCCATCAGAATACAGTGAATGTAGACAGCTTAGGACGTTACTTAAGTCCCAGGAATGATTAATTCCTTTAATAAACTGGATAAATACACTGGAAATACAATTAATTATCCTGAGGGTTTCAGGGAATTTTCGCGCCTATTTGGTGCTGACCATGGCGATCTCTTCCGTACAACTCCAGTTTAATCGGTGATCACACTCAGGGTAGTTCGTAAACGCGAGTAATAAGGGGTCACGTCGACGAACAGCTAGCTTATGGTCATTCTTGCGTGTCACAAGGCGTCATCCTCTATGGATAACGTGAATACAATGGCAGTTGGTGTATGATATGCGTTACATAATATTGTTAAATTGTTCCTTGCTTAGGGGATCCTTTACTCAGCATAGGGTTACGCGTCAAGAGGATGCCGGCTTGTGGGCGATAGATGTACCAAAGCGACTTAATTTTCGAGAGATTATTTCTGAAATTGCTTGCATATAACTTAGGAATTGAATTTCTGGGAGACTATATATCCAGTAGAAATGAGGATTATGCTTGGCTCTGGCATCTTAGACAATGTTTCGCGAAGCTGGTTTGGTATCCATTGGACCATAAGAACTTATGTCAGTATGAAAGTTCCTTCTGAAGTAGGTTACCACTGCTGCAAGATCGGAAGACCCGATGGCAGAGAGTACGAACACAGCTTCCATTGTAGACCGAAGGGTGGTTGCTTCCATAGTTAAATATGACTTCCGCAATAGAGTACTTTCGGTGGACGCTTGTTGTGAGTCCGCCATCACTGAGTCATTGTATACTCATGTCTAGGAATAGGAGTGTATCTGTTTTGCCATGTCGCGAGTGAATTGTATAGTTGGAAAGACGCCATTCAGACTGGTTCTATTTTGTAACGCCGCAGATCTTTGTGATAACGAAAGTCGTCTACTTAGCGACGCAAATTCTTTGGTTTGGAAGTTTGTAAAACTTCTTCTTATAGTCGCCGCAAGACTAATTTGGCAAATAAACCCGATATTTACGACCCCAGTGGAGTAGCCTTAGCTTGTTAATGGTACAGGCCGTCGAACTGACAATAGTTCTTGAGGCAGAGCTTAAGCAGGTCTAAACGTGCTGTTTTCAAATGCTCATAGGATGTCCCTGTAGGCATTGCTGTACGTTTTAAATTGCCGTCATGCGGCATAAAAGAAAACAGGTAAAATACGTCAAGCGATGTAGAGGTAAAGAGAGAAACAACGTCGAACCATACAATACATTCATCAGGACGTTATTGAAGGCTTTGCATTTTCTATAGGAATATCTGTGAATATTTCAACTTGCATTGCGACCCATCACTGAGTCTTTAAGGTTCCTGTATCACCTTTCGGTATGATTTTAAGTAGAGGATCCAATGATTGAAACTACAATCCTCAATGGCGCATTTGTCTTGTGTACTTTTGAAAGGCCTTATGCATGTGCGACACGTGACCATTGAGGGTCCTACATCTGGAATCTCTGGCGCCAGTGAGTTTCAATCTAGAAAGCTTGTTCACCTTCTTTACAGCAGGGGCCTGATTTTCCTTTGCGTACGCATCGAGTGATGTGCACGCTGTCCCGTCATTGAGAACTTGCAGTGCCTTGCTAACTTAGTCGGTCTTGTCCATGATGTAAGTTACACCACCTTTTTCAGCAAACACAACGGCTATACTTCGGTTATAGCAATCCCGTTTCTCCTTCAGTCGCTAAGGTGTGATATTTCCCCTACCGAAGGAGCACAGTAGCCCAGCTGCATATGTACACATGCATGTCATCAGGGGCGATAGAGGCAAGTATGAGGAATGCAGTTTTGGTAACACAGGGGTTTTTTTGCGCAGAGGCAAGCGACGCGTCCTTTTACGCCTTGGGGTTCACACTCAAGCTCCGTCAGCAGCCGTCCAGCGGCTAGTGAAATAGGCAGGATTAAATTACCGACAATAACAAGGGAAGCTATAATGGCCACTTCTGCCTTATTAGCCGTCACCGTACTCAACCTGAGGCTCGAACAAGGCACCAGTTGGTTAGCAGTCCAACGTCCAAACTCATTGCGCCATGGCCTCGTGGACTTGTCGGTTTCAATCGAGAATATAAACAATGAAAATGGCGCTCACATATTGACTGTAGTACTTACTCATCCCGTTGTATCTTGGGGCTCACTCTTAAGCCTCGCCCGTAGCCGCACAGTGGCTAGTGATATAGGCAGAGTGAAATTACCGCTAAAGACAAGGGAGCTCGAAATGACCATTTCTGGTTTATGAGCTGTCATCAGCCTCTCATACCCAATCTTATGTGTGGAGCACCTGTGATTTGGACCCAGGATCTTTGGGTATTGAGTTGAATGCTCTACCAAAGAGCCACAAGTCTGTTGTCCTGCCGGTTGTGACTACGCATATTACTACTAATGAGGTGGTGCCCCTCGCTCGAGTTGCGGCAAATTGTCGTCCCGTTGTGCCAAAGGGCTCAATTGGGAGCCTTCGCATAGCATCTAGTAACATATGCAGATAATAGAGTACCGAAAAACACAAGGGAGAACAGGATGTGATCTCTGGCTCATAAGGCATCAGCAGCCAGCTATACCGAACCCAAGGTTTTGCGACAATCGAGGCTCGAAACCGCGACGAGTTAGTAAGAAGTCACCGCCCTAACCATTGATCATCGGGCCCTTAGTTCTGTCGATTTTCATCGGGTAGATTAATTATCTTGGCTAGTTAAGAACGCGTTTCTGCAGAGGCTTTAGCGACTAGACTTCAGCTTGTACCCCTGGAGATTTTGGGTCCAAAACGTTGACAAAACGCTCCTTGTAATTAAAAAGAGGAGCGTTTAGGACGGTGGAATTCCATTTTTCCCGAATTCTAGTTTATCATCAAAAAAGAGGTTAACTCCCAGTTGCCCTTTCTATATGTACAAGTGACAAAGCTGGCAAATAGGCAGATAAGTACAATGGTTCACGTTAGGGCAACTACCACTAGATGCATCCCCCTTTTCAGATACAACCAACCCGTTGGTCACCAAAACATGTTTGTTAGAATTGTCTTCAAATGCGTTCAAATACACTGCACCTTCGATCATGGGAGGAGGGAGCAGTTTAATTACTTGCATGACCAACGTGTATGTGAATTAATTTGAGCGACCGAGTGGAGAAAAGCTTAAGTTAGGTCTCGGCGTCCCTTTATGATGAACCCTTCAGAGGCAGGAACAAGGATCCTGAAACCTTTCCGGATTTGTGTGACCAGAATGAATTATCAGCCAGCACAACCTGAAGCCCATTGACCCGCTACCAGTGACAGAACATTAAGCGGTGGTTTGCAGCATACCATGCTGAAACAGGGTTGCGAGGTATGTTGTTGAAACAGGCAAACGCCTTGGCCCTAGCTTGTATAAGCATTATCTTGTAATCAGCTGGAAGGATAAGCTGTCAGTGGTTAATGGGAACGTACAAGAGCAGAACCACAATTTTGCCTATGAGAAAAAAGTACGGTGGGCTGAAAGATTCCTGAAAGTTGGTTCTTGGCTGACATACTTAATCGGCCCACACACTTGCTTCCCACCTACCAGACGCTACGCAAAAGACTCGAGCACCTACAAAGTCATCAGGAAAGTCGAGCAAAGTCACAAATGGACGAAAGTTAATGCCCAAGGAAAAGAGGCGAAGGTTTCGCCGGAGTTCACGTAAATTGAGTGAAACACCGCTCATCAATATACCTAAGAGATCGAAATTAAATCAGGTGAGCAGCAATGACTGATCAGCCTGCTAGCTGACAAGCAGCAGGCCAGGAAGCACGCTGACTTGGCAACAACTAAAATGCGCGCAAACGGAACGAAATTCCCACAAGTCTATCAGCGGTCGATCTCAGAATGGTTAAAGCTAGTCAGCAGCGAACATTAGGTCAAATTGCATGGGCCGAGCAGGGTTAAAATACGGGACAGGTGGCAAGGCTGAATAAACCAAGGCCATCGGGATTGGCCACCGCACTAGTCCGGTAAGGGAGATGAAGGAGTATCGGAAACTTTTGTTCAACTATATTTCAGTTACTGAACTCGCCTTTCCTTCTTCTCTGTCTTATTAGGTGGTTAATGAACGCGATAAAATATGTTGACCTTGAATCTTCATGCATATATATATATATATATATATATATATATATATATATATATATATATATATATGAAAGTGTGTGGCTCACCGATATGCTTAGGGGACCGTGTATGTTACTTTGTGCCCTGGAGCTCAGACTAGAGCCCTCGTAGGCGTTCGCATAGCGACGTGTAGCATACGTTGTTTAGGTGGAACCAACATCTGGCTGATGACTGGCTGATGACGGCTAATAAGCCAGAAATGCCAATCCAAGTTTCCCTAATCTTTGTCGGTTCCACCTAAATATATATATATATATTCACCGAGGAATAATCGCACAGCGATTCATTGACTATTTAATGCAAACATGCTTCTTATGGGTGGCAGAGGTAACTAACAGGCGAACACCAGTCAGTTCAAATTTGTTTATGGTATAATAGCAGAAGGAGGACAAAAATTTTTGATGTTGAATTTTTCCGGACTTAATTTTCTTTATGCAGCCAACCTATGGCCAAAGAATTCGGTATCGATGGCCAGATCCCAACTACCCAACTGTCTGACGATAGCTGATAAATCCAAAGTGGCAATCCCAGGCTCCCTGTAACGTGACGGTATTCTTCTATTATTAGCTGTGTTCTTCATAAGTAAAAATCATAAACGGACGGAAACGACGTTGTTTGAATAGAAATTTCACAGTTTTAAATATATCATTATTACAAACATTTGTAAATCGCATGAGGCCTTTTCATCAAGTATAAGATTCTAATTTGAAGGAATTTGTTACCAAACGAGGACGTAAAACCTTTTCATGCATGTTTTTTATATATTATACATTAAGTTCTAGGGTTTAAAGAATGTCATTTTTACAGGCGGCCGTAAACGAGTTCCTTAAAAAGCCGGCATTCTGAGGTGTCCGAAATATCCTTGTATTCGATTTCAAACTATCGAACCAAAAACAGATTTCTGCGTTTTGATTAATGTTTCATGGGACTGAACAGCCAATGTATACCTATATATGTGTTAATATGTATGTTTATATGTTAATAGATATATATATATATATATATATATATATATATATATATATGGAAGGAGAAGATAAGGCGATCTCTGGGGTAGAAGGTATACTTGTCTGACGTTTCACACTCATACTCGAGCGCATCATCGGAGATAGAGAATAGGGGAACTACATCCAGACACACTGCAGCACAGAGGCTGAGAAGCTGCGAGAACGTAAAACCCTATGGCGCCTCTTTCTCGCCAGTGGATATCCACGCAGCTTCGTAAACAAATGCTTATACCAAAGGCACACAAAGACCGAAGGTGAGCCTAAACAAAGACCTGAAACCTTCCATGTCTTGCCCTATGTGAGGAACGTCTCAGAAGCCACTGAGCGCGTGTTAAGACCGCTAAACGTGGGCGTTGGACACCGACCGGAGGCCACCATCCGTCGATTAGTCATGCAACCAAAGGGCCGACTACCACCCGCAGACACCTCAGGCGTTATTTACCGTGTCAACTGTCTAGACTGCCCGGCCAACTACTGCGGCATGACCGACAAACGACTGAGTACGCGCATGCACGAGCACACTTTGGCCGTAAGGCGAAAGGATATTCGATCACACGTCGCCATGCATAGTCTAGAAAACAACCACCGGTTCGATTTTGACGGGGCTCAAGTGCTCGGCCGAGCCTAAAAACAGACTGGCGAGGGAAGTCATCGAAGCTTGGCAGTCAGACGCCAACTCTATCAACCGCAGCATTGACCTACCAGTGCCCTATGAAGCCGTCAAACACCATTGGCGCACGAGGGGAGGACCAATGAGAAACGAGGCAGCTGGACCAACCGCAAGTGAGCACGAAAGACCCCCTTTTTAAACCATGTAGTTCCCCCTATTCTCTATCTCCGATGATGCGCTCGAGTATGAGTGTGAAACGTCAGACAAGTATACCTTCTACCCCAGAGATCGCCTTATCTTCTCCTTCCATTTCAACACCTGGGGTCCGTATTTTCTCCTATATCCATATATATATATACTGAAATATCGGCATCCCAAGAAATTTAATTAAATAAAGTTAAGTTCTTTGGGAACAAAATAACTTTATTGTGTAAATTTTCGAATCTGGTGCCCCAGTTCGTCGTCAGACAAATGGGAGATGTACAGAAAACAGTTAACCTTAAATAATGCCTAACACAAGATTCTATGGTTGGCTAAAGTTTGAGCCAATAGACATCCGGAGTTTGAAGTTATCTGATCGATAGTGGCTGTTTTCGCCTCCACTTGACCTTGAGAAATTTGTAATTTGCATCTAAATCGATATGCCTGTTAATGCATGCCTCGTCTGAGTGCATTGCCTCCAGGAATTCGCGGCCTCTTCTTGTTGGGCAGGCGCCAACGATGTGGGTATCCTCCCATCCAAATAGGTGTCCTGTGTCCAGTGTGTGCATGGCTACTTGCGATAAAGGGTCTCGTCTCCTCACCGCTAACTGATGTTCATGTAAACGGGTGGATAGAGATTTTCCGGTTTGGCCACAATAAACTGCATCACAACTGGTACACGGTATCTTGTAGACGACTTCTTTTCTATTGAAATAGCCAACCCTGTCCTTAGGGTGTACAAGCTGGGTGCGCAAAGTTGTTGTTGGTTTGTGCGCTATTTGTATATTGTGTTTCTTGAGCTGTCTTTCAACGAGCTCAGATACATTTTTACATACGGGAGGGTTCGCCAGTTTGTTGTTTTTTTGACGCCTGGGAGGTCGTAGCTCTGGAAATACCTTTTCTTTTTAATTGTTGTCGTCGCATGCATCGACGGACAAAGTCAGGAGGATATCCATTTTGGGAAAATAATTTGAAAAGGTATTTCATTTCTGTTCGATATGTTTCTTCATCGGAACAGTGAGTTTTTGCTCGACGTAGCAAGCTGTTAACAGAGCTGCGTTTGTGAGACATGGGGTGGTTACTCCCAAAATGTAAAATAACCTCGGAGTATATATCTTTACGATAGACTGAGGTATGTAGTGTCCCGTCTGTCTTCCTATGTACGAGGACGTCTAAGAAAGGGAGTCGTTTATCAACTTCTGTTTCAAGGGTGAATTGAATTCCTGGGAACGTGGAGTTCAGGCTTTTGTGGAGTGGATCAAGTTGATCTTTTTTGACGATAACAAATGTATCGTCTACGTAGCGTAGCCACAATGTCGGGTTAATTCTGGGGAGAGCTGTAGCCTCTAGTTTCTGCATTACAGCCTCCGCCAAAAAACCGGATATTGGCGAACCCATAGGGGCGCCTTTTAGTTGTCGATAATAATTTTCAGCAAAGGAAAAGTTTGTTTCAAGGCAAATATCGAGGAGTTCCAGGAGGACTTCTGCAGGTACATCGGTAGAATAGGCCTGTAGGAGTTCTGCAGTACAAGTCCTCGCTAAGTCCAGCGGGATAGACGTAAATAAAGAAATAACATCAAATGACACCATTATTTCGTCATTTGCAATTTTAAAGTCTTTTATCTTCTCGAGGAACTGTAGCGAGTCTTGGATAGAGAATTCACAGTTCTTTGTAAGTGGGGTTGAGTTGATGAAATAGCCACTTGGAAATCTTATAATTTGTTGCACCGATTAAGGAGACTATCGGTCGCAGCGGAATGCCACTTTTGTGAACTTTGGGAAGTCCGTATATTTTGGCAATCGTAGGTTCATCCTGCTTCAAGGATTTAGCCAGTACTCCAGAAATTAATTTTCTTCCTTTGAGGCGTTTCAATACCTTCTCGATATTTGAGTTTTGTGACTTTGTGGGGTCGGTAGTTAGTGGCATGTAAGTTGAGTTATCCGTTAAAATTGATGTCATCTTATCTATGTACTCCGTCTTGTTTAAAAATAGCCATGGAACCTCCTTTGTCGGCCGGCAAAAATTATAATATTTTCATCTTTCTTAAGTGAATTTAATGCTTTCTTTTTCGTCACAAGATAATGTCGAGTATGTCCTGCGGTTTTTTAAAGTTTGGACTGTATTATTTCGAATTGTGAGCCGTTCGTCTTCTGTCAGATCAGTTGAGGATAGAATTGATTCAAAAACTAGCCAGGAAATCCAAGTAATTGCAATCAGATGGATTGTATTTCATTCCTTTGCTGAGTACTCTTTTCTTCTGTTGTGGTTAGAACTTTTTGATGACAGGTTTACAACCTTTTTTTGGGAACGTCGGATTATTGTAGCTTTTGATCAGAAATTTTCATCCACTTTTTTTGTCCAAAGTGCTCCTCTTTTTTTAGTCGTTCTAGCCTTGCGACATGTGTAATTGTCTCTAGTAAGGTTTCAAATACATTTGCAGGAAGACTATCCTGGCAAACTTTCATGTGTTCTTCTTTCAGTTCCTGGAATTTTCGAAGTCTGTGGTGGGCGTCAGATATGAAGACCCCAAGCATCTGCTGCCCATACCGGTTTGCAACTTGATAGCCTTGAATAGATTTTATTGCAGGTTTCACTCGTACGGACTTTGGTAAAATCTTGTTGTATCGGCATTTGTGTAGAAAGGACAACTGCTCTCGCGTTAAACTTTCGCGAATTGCACATTTCTCCCATCGTCGAGCGTATAGCAAAACACTGTGCTCGAAATTCATACGTATGTACTGAAATATCGGCATCCCAAGAAATTTAATTAAATAAAGTTAAGTTCTTTGGGAACAAAATAACTTTATTGTGTAAATTTTCGAATCTGGTGCCCCAGTTCGTCGTCAGACAAATGGGAGATGTACAGAAAACAGTTAACCTTAAATAATGCCTAACACAAGATTCTATGGTTGGCTAAAGTTTGAGCCAATAGACATCCGGAGTTTGAAGTTATCTGATCGATAGTGGCTGTTTTCGCCTCCACTTGACCTTGAGAAATTTGTAATTTGCATCTAAATCGATATGCCTGTTAATGCATGCCTCGTCTGAGTGCATTGCCTCCAGGAATTCGCGGCCTCTTCTTGTTGGGCAGGCGCCAACTGGGGCACCAGATTCGAAAATTTACACAATAAAGTTATTTTGTTCCCAAAGAACTTAACTTTATTTAATATATATATATATAGTTCACACGTAATATATCAGACTTCTAGAAGAGTGACTGGGACCTCACGTAGAATGTCATCATGTCACGACTGCCACGCTAAATAGTCATTAAAGCTTGACTCTTAGTCAGTTGACAGCCTTCTTCATCACCACTCGTGGAGCCTTATGACAGATTTAAGCGCGTCTGATTTATTAGAGCGCAAGCTGCGTTCTTTGGCCTTGTGCATGTATTCCCCAGTGGCAGCCTATCTCCTTTCCCATGCACCCGTCATCTGCCCAAGCCTATCAGCGTGTACCAAACACAGGAACTGGTTCACTCATCATGTACCAGGCCGAAAGGAAGACAGGTTTCAAGCATGAGACATGCGTGTTCTTCCGTGCGATGTTAGCCAAATGAATCGCATGACTGCTTTAGGAGTGGTGGATGGTTTGTTCATGAAGGGCGTCATTTACGCGCGCATTTTTTCCGGGGCAGATTCCTATGTGGTGTATATGGTCGGTGTGCAGGTTGGACAGGGCGTATTAATTGTACAGGATCTATGGTAGTTTATTAAAGATTTTCTTGGAGGTTCGTACAGAGTCTGAGGGACCTCAAGTAGTTGATGCACCAGTGAGGGGTGCATGTCTGGGCTGCAGACACTGGTCTCTGTGCGGCAGGTTTGCAAATCATCGACAAAGCCAAGGTGTGATGTGAAGGTGCGGTATCGATGTGGACGGATGGAACTTCAAGTGGAAGCAGAACAGTATTGGGAGACGGTCGCCGCCTAAAGCACGTTGAACTAAGTTGTGGCTTTTACAACTAATTTTATCTGGTGTCTGTGCTAAGACATCAATCAATTCATCTTTTCGAAGCTGGTGAGAAACAATACTTGGAAGAGTGGACTACCTGAACGACATCAACATAGGGAACCCATAAGTTACCGCCAGGTTGCCTTAGGACATCAGTATGAAGCAAAATTGGCAAGAGAATGGGGCGATACTTTGAGACATCTCGAGGCAATTCAGAATAAAAAATAACCCATTCGAGTCTCAGGTTCTGGTTTAAAATATGGAGGGGTGAGTTCACAGATTTAAATATCCGCATATTACAGGTCGCCTTAGGCTAAATTGCAGAACGATTATGGTTAAGGTAAAGCTTCGGATTAGTGATAGGTTAAGGATTCCAAAAAAGATAATGCCTGTAATTCAAGGCAAAGTCACCTGTCGCATGAAGTGTACATGTTTCTGAGTCCAAACGATCGCCAGAACAGTCATATAACCCTACTCGTGTTTCAAACGCGCACCGCGGAACCCGTAGCCACAGTCCGAGCGATGGCAAGGTATAAAGCTCCATGCATAGCGCATGGTACGCAGGGGAAAATCAATATGTTGATTAAAGCATTTGCATTGAGAGGTCCAGACCCCGTGTAGCTTTCCCTCTCATTTTAGTAAGCGATTCTATCACTCCTGTGCCCGTGAAGTGAACTTTCTCATCTGCCTCTGGATGTATACACCCAGTTTAGACAGCAACTTACATGCCCAAGCGAGCCCTTTGAACTTGCGTATGTGTGAAATGAATCCTCGTCTCGTCGGATGGAGAAAAAACCTGTGAGCCCAGACGAGATCCATCTACGGGGAGTGGTCTTAAACGCGGGGTGATCATAAAATGCTCATGCGCACGCAGGCAAACAACTAAAGCCACATCATTCGAGGTACAGCGCCTCTCTTTATATGAAAATTACGGAAATCTCAGAAAATGAAGGCAAATGACGGGACGGAGTCTAGTAAAATTCGTTAAAAGAGGTGGTGGATAAGTTTGTGCTCGAAAATTATCAAACTTTTGAGAAATATGAATGATTCTAACGGCGGGAAAATTGAAGGGTATTTCAGAATCATAAGAAGTTGCTCCGAGCAGAGAAAATCAGAAAATTAGTAGAATTGCAACTCTATAATATCCTGTAGTGCCATGATTTACAACGGTTAAAAATACTGGATAAAAGTCACTCTCCAGTGATACTAAACCACTCGCAAAACAATGTGTTTCTTATATTTAAAAAACGAAATTCGACTTAGTTAGTTTAATTTTATGTCAGCGCTAGGAAGTGCGGTTTCATTTGCCGGTGAAGCCCATAACCATTTTCATTTTTACCAGAGATTAAATAAAAACGGAATAAGATCTGGGTAACGTGAAGAAACTTTAATCTGGCAGTTTCCACCTTTTTAGTAGATACGTTACCTCATTCAATTAACCACGTAATGCTCATTTATGGAGTTCTTTTCAGCGCCTTAGCAGTCTAGCGCAGGAAGAAGACGTTCTTCGACAAACTCAGCGACAGAAAATCGCTTATAATATTAGATAAAGGCATTCTGAGAAGGTTTGCGAAGCGAAATATTTGGTTCAGCCTTCGTCACAAACGTTTTTTTGAGATTACAATACTTGCTGCAAAATCTAGTAAGTTGCAGCGATCTGCGTTTAGCAGTGTGTCTCCGTGATCTGTGTAAAAATTAAGAGGGCTTTATTAAAGCGTGGCCAAGAC
Source organism: Schistocephalus solidus (assembly GCA_017591395.1). Classification (NCBI taxonomy): domain Eukaryota; kingdom Metazoa; phylum Platyhelminthes; class Cestoda; order Diphyllobothriidea; family Diphyllobothriidae; genus Schistocephalus; species Schistocephalus solidus. The sequence continues at coordinate 41,937 of WEDG01003322.1, read as the reverse complement.
TAAATATCAAGTCCTGAGACAAAAACATGAGACAAACACACTACCATTTAGCTTAGTTTTTCTCACAGGAAATCAAAGAATACTCTACGTTTTAATCAAAGGTTGATGGTGAAGCGCATATGGACATCGACTAACGCTACCTCTTTCTCCTCCTCCTCCTCCTCCTCGTATTTTTATCAGCTCAGGGGCATTTCTTGAATATTGCCCATGTGGTGGAAGCAGGCATCTTCGTGATTAGGCATGAAAATCTATAAGTATCTGTGCGAACGTTTCGCCAACACTACCTCACTTTGAATTTGAACCTACCTTAGTATCGTGCTGTTTATCTGCCGAAATTTATGGGTACGTAGGCTCGAGAATCCTCGGAAATAATTAATAGTTCTCAACCGACAAAACTATTGAGAACTTGCTTCTATAATTATGGTATGACTTGGGAAAAAAGGTTCAGGCTTATCCAATGCATTTTCACGTATATCATGTGGCACCTTTTCATTGCTCCAGTTTTTCGTAAATGTTTTCCCCGACGTTTGTGCAAACCTCAGTTCTCAGAAAACTCCGCTAGGTTTTTAAGGTCTTTACTTCATTATAGGAATTGGAATACTTATAGTACACTTTTTGCAGTGGCCTTTTACTCGCAAAAATATGCTCACAAATTTCTTTGTCTGAAAACCAATTCGATTTTTTCAACATACTCCTTAATAGCCATTGTAACAACTGCAAACGTAGGGAAAGTTTTAAGTAAAAGTACTTTAGTGCTGCTGTCAAATCATTGGAGTCACGACAGGATTGTTTGCATTGTCAGTAAAGCCAACGAGAACTCAAAACGCGGGCGAATTGCAAAAACTGCTTTGTTGAGAGGAAGTTAGCTTTTTCAGCACGCGAAGAGCTTGACAGAGTAGGTTAGAACGGATAAGTCACGTCAGCTGTGGTATTTAATGGTAAAAATGCCTAAAACCTGTAGGGTCCGATAATAACTCCTAAAATCCTCGATTATTGAGCATCAAAGATAGCAATTTATAAAATAAATCACACGTTTTTGGTTAAATAATATCTGTGTGCGAATGCAACTTGCCTTCGAACGCATTTAAGTGAAAACTGTTTTTCGCGAACAGCATGTCTCAATAGCCAGTATCCAACGCCTGAGGCCAATCACATCGAAAACCTCCACAAAATTCTGAAACTTTTATGCTCCTCTAGGCATTTGGATGAAAAATATAACGCAAGCAACCTTCCTTCGCTACCTTGCTCAAGGTTTATTTTACTTTTCTATCAAATATATCATCTTGAGTAACTAGTGAGGGTGAATTTGTGTACCCAAAATATTGTTGTAATTTGTTCGACCGGGAGACGGATATATGCGCATTTGTGTTCCCTCGTCTCCGCATTCCATCTAATTAAACTCTGTTAATAATTAGCTATCATATTCTCAAGAGTGTCTGGCATCTTATTACATAGCAAGCATGCTTAAGCAGTTGGACATCATCTGTGCGCTAGATAAAGTATCAAATAGTTCACAATTTTTCAAAAATACTATTTTGGAATAATGTTCCAATCCCTTTTAACAGACGCCGTACCTTGCAGATCGATTTCAGCTGACTCAAATTCCTACAGACTGCTGAACAAAACTTGCTCGGATTTTGAAATCATAAAATATTTCTTTAAGTAGGGAAGAAGGTTATTCATTTACCAGAAGCATTCCGTTACTAAAACATTCGAACTCGTACAGGAGTCCACCCTCAGAGATAAAGTCGGCCACAGAACAAACAAAAATTATAGGAGAAAGGAACCAATCGAACATTAGTGACGCGGTTTTGGAGGTGACAGTGCAGGGCTCTATCTGCCGGCGTCCGGTCGATACATCCATTGACTGAGTTCTCATCGGGCATCAGGCTTCAATCGATTCGCGTCCTGTTTTGTTTCTACTGTGTCATCGCGGCTGCGAAATGAAACCTGCGACGCGTCTCTTAGCTGTGAGCGGCCACTTGTGATAGTCCTTTAGTCGACTAAAAATCGTAATGTCTCTCCCCCCCCCTCACCCTTCACATACTCTGCCGAGACGTTGCCTAGACAAAGTAATTAGCCACGTGAAGGGTTCGGAGATGAGCGCTGTTACGAGTCCCAGCGTCTGAGAGTCAAATGGCCCGCAAACCCATACAGTTGCTGCCCATGTAAAGAAGGCAGCCAGCATTGTGATTCAGGCTCGCAATCTATCAGTGCGTGGGCGTATGTTTCGCAAATTTACCTCTCTGCTGGTGTCACTCACCACCAGATTTGGGATTCGAGTTAGAGTTTTGCAGCAAACTTGTCTGGTGCCAAAACTCCTAGTTAATCTTTCAAAGAAACTGCAGGGTTTCTGCAAGATTAAACATAACCTTGAGAAGATCTAAAATTGTCGAAAATTGCTGTCACAAAGACGTTTTGACCAATATGTGTACATCTTATCCCACAAAACTGTTCGAAGCTTATGCTTGCTGGAAGAGCTGAATTTGACAGTGCGTAAATTTTCGGAATCGAACTTTTCTGCAGTACTGACGAAAATGGAAATTTAGGAATAACGTTTAGTTTATAGTTGTCAACTGGCAAATCAATATTCCTGAATCAGTAGTCTTCGGCACCTCAAAGCGGGGGTCTATTAAACAGCTTAATTACCTTCAGTCATCAAAAATTATCAGCACACTGACTTTATGTTTTTCCATACGTTCTTCACAGGACTCTTCTAAATGTTTTAGCTTTGCTGTAGGGTAAATTAAAAAACCTCGTTTGTTAATGAACTTTTGGTTATAGATAAAGTCAATATTAAAAAGTTCCAACGACCTGGCTATTTGTACGCAAGCGACGCGGGGGGTTCGACCGTCGTAGTCCGACGATGTCCACCGTATGCTCCATGGGAAAGTGGAGCAGGGACGGGGACTTGCGCGTGATTTAGTTTAAAGTGATAGTAGACTTGCGCTGCATCTACCGCACTCTATCCTCCTCCCCCCACCTGAGCCCGGTGTCAGGACAGAGTCAAGAAGACTGGAGGCGAGAGAGGACGCAGGTGGCTGGCACGGCTGGGTCCCTTAAGTCCTAGCCGCCACTAGGCGTGCCACCACACCTCCATGTTCGGCATTTGTTATGGAAACGCAACCCGAATAACGCCTGTCGTGCCATTATGTGGCCCCGTGTTGGTCCAACGCATCTACCACGTGGCCCATTTAGGGGGCACCTGAGACAACACAAATCTGCACACATACACATAGACATAGTTATTGCGTCTGATGAGAAACAGATTGCTGGGATGAACTTAAGGCGTGGAAAGTGCCCTGAACAAATTTGGAGCGTTGTGTTGGAGATAAGAGCTGTCATGAAAGCAGAAAATGAGCAATTCTTATGCCGAGGTAGTGCCCCAATCAGACATATTCATCTGTTTTAGTAGGCTTCTTTCTAGGACTTTAGGCTGCCTCATTCTTGCGAGAATATTGCTTACTACGTCCTCAAATCTGCCTGAGAATCTCCTTTTAAGGCCATCAGAATACAGTTAATGTAGGCAGCTAAGGACGATACGTAAATCCCCGGAATGATTAATTCCTATAATATACTGGATAAATACACTGGAAATACAATCAACTATCCTGAGGAACAGTAAGCAGGCATTTCTCGAATCTCTAGAGTGCAGAACTAATTATTTCCCTGAACAAGATCTGTTGCTCATGGAAGGAAGCAATGCCTTTAAATGCTGTTTTGGCTTCAGAAAAAGAAGAAACTGCGTTCCAGAAAAACAATGCAAACCAAGTGAAATTGTCCAAGTTTAAAATTGGCGGAACATAGTCAAAAACTATGAATGTGTTCTCGTGTTCTAATGCAGTTCACCAGCTTTTAGTGCAGAATTAATCTTAGCTAAATGCGAAAACTTTAAATTTTAATATTTGTAAATATACTCTACTATGCTCCCGAATGGAACAATGTGTGCTTTCTTTCGCCAAACATGCAATAGAAAATTCCTGGACTTTGAAGTTTTCTTTTTAAATGATTCAATATTGGAGTATAAAGGTTATGTTTGGCAATTCTTGAATCAGAAGCCTGTAATTTAGTATCTGTAATTTCAACATTCTGCTTTCCAATCAGAATTCAGTTTTTTTCATGTGATTAATGACACATTTAATCAAAAAGAACATAAAAAGCTTTGCGGACTTGGGTTTTGTGAACCTCCGCCGAACCGAGTAATATACGGGTTCTTGTTGTGAAGTATAATATTTGCGAAAATTTTGACATGCACTTTTTCAATCTTTTATACTGGTGAATTGAAGTTGCCCAGTAAGAGCCTGAAAAAAGAAACTTATAATCACGCATAAAGTCATGTTTTTCTTTGCAATGCACATTTTAGGAGAACCAAAACAGCTAGCCAATGTAAAAATACCGGTTCTTAAAAAGGTGCCGTTAGAACAACTGTGAAGAATGACGCATAATTTATGCTTATTTCGTTACCCGTACTACTTGAATATGCATTTAGTATGCATTTTTTGGAAAAATGGTCATAGGTCTAATGGAAGATGGGCGCTCACCGATCGGATACAGGACGCGCTCGTCCCATTGTGCCTTGGGGTTTACTCAAGAGACTCACCAGCAGCGGCAGAGTGGCTAGTAATATAGGCAGAATGCTATTTCCTAGCGTAGGGCGCAGCGAATACTGCAAGATGTCCTCGACATATCTCATTGACATCAGTATGAGAGCTTTTTCCGTGCACAAGCGATTTCTGGCTCTGTTATAAACCAGACACTCTAGGCCAATTCTGTTCATGCTATGGTATCGAATTTAAGTCGTACCACCAAAGTTACCTGCATTCAACCTCTCGCTCTTTCCGCTCATCGAAATGTTAACCACCTCCACGATCATTTTCATGAAGGTGAGTTTCGTAATCCACAGGCTACTGGGCAAATTATCGATTTAAGCGTTTGAATGATAGAAATTATTTTTATATGGGAATAGAAAAGAACGCAGTCAAGTACAGGCTAAATAAAAGAACTTGTTCATTACATTGATAGATAAAATGAGGTATTATGCATTGCACAAGACCTCTGGTCGTTGTCCTTAAGCACGGACAAAAACTTATGAAACGCAGACACGGAAATGATTTTACCGACACAGACAAGGGAGGCTAAATAGCCATTTGTGGCTTATGAGCCATCATCCTCAGCAGGTTACTTCGGTTGTGACTCAGCTTAGACACTTGCTTCCGCAGAAGGTTACGGTTTTTTTGCTTTTTTTTGTTTTCAGTTGTTGTCCTTTTTAACCGAAAATACCTGCAAGAAATAACGGATTTTAAGGCCGTCATAAAATATTTTTATGCCTCTTGTTTCCTGTTCCCTTCTCACGCGCTCGGTTCTTGAAATCTCAACTTGTCATCACATTCACTTTGCGTATCATCACTATTCGTTTTGAAGGTCAGCTGAGCACTTCTAAGCAAAAAAGACGTTTAATGTCTGCTGCGTGATACACAACACTTAAATCCTGAATGCTTATTTAATACTTCCCCACAATCATGAATAAGCAATGAATCATAGCATTTATAATTCAATCACCCAGAATCTAATTTCACGTAATCGAAGGCTTGAGAAGTTGGTAAACTGTTATTGTTGTGCGTGCTAAGTTATATATCCGGTTGGAAATTAAAAACTGGAATTGCGACTATCCTCATAATAATCGTTAGCAATCATTAAACTCCAGGGTGCACACAAATTCGAAGCACCTCTCCGCTTAGCTTCTTATGCATGGATTACTGTTTTAACGGACTGTTACCCCATGCAATTCATTTGCATATTAAATAAAAGAACTTCCGCTGTTCATACCAGGAGGCCTGGGCAAGATGACTGCATAAAGATTAGAACGGCCTCCAAAAGTATTGTCTAAAGAAATTGCTCTGATGGTGAGAATTAATCTCGGAGGCGACTAAACGCTCGCGACTATGTCCAGGAATCAATTACCTGCGGATCTAGCTAGTAGATATGCTATGTAGGCGGTGGTTCCACAGGGATTTCTAATGAAAAAAATCTGATAAAGACAAGGGTGAACGGGCAGCCAGTCGTACCCAACCACAGGTGGTGCCCCACCCAAAGCTCGAATCCTTGACCTGTTAATCAGACGTCCAACGGTCTAACCATTGAACCACGAGCTCGTTGTCTTGCCGGTCTCGATGAAGTTCAGAGATTTGTTCCAGACTCACTTCTCTCGTTGTGCCTTGGGGCTTGAGAGGGATTGCCAAGGCAGAGTGGTACGCGTGAGTTACCTTAACACGAGCTTCAAAGACTGATAGGGATTTCTGCCCAACTAATCACACACTCTCTCGAACCAAACATAAAATGCCGCTTTCCCAAAACATTACTGGAAGTTAGCTCATTTTTGTATGATAAACGCTCAATTCAATGAAAAATTGTATTCTTGGACGTCAGTTTTATTTTTCTTCTTGCACCCATAGACAAATCAATCGATTTAATGGTATGCATGTTCATTAAAAGTGTGCCGCGAAGAATGCTCATCTTGCAAAAAAAGTTAAAACATGAGCACTGGTTGGAAGTTGCAACCGAAAAATTCAACATATAGGGTCCCCGCCAATAGGCACAGTTTACGTGACCCGCTCACTACCTGTTGCATGGTCAGAAAAAATGCAACGGATTTAACTTGGGGGCGAACACCCTAAGGATAGCCCTCTGCTATCAACGGCGCGTGTCTGCCTATTGCCCATGGTTCGACTGATATATGGGCTAGCAAATTCAAAGAGTAATGTTTTCAGCCTGCCCACCTGTTTTTTCGGCTTCCAGCGGTCCTTATAAGGCCTTTGAGCAAGCCTCTGCCGGATACTTCAAAGGACAGCCTCTTACTCATTGACTGCAAATTTTTACTTTGCAGATTGACTGCCAAAAGATGTAAAGTGGAGGGATTTGGAGGTAGTCCGTTTTCGGTTTGCTTTGAGCTGCTTCGCAGGATCGCTCTCTGGCATTCTTGCTTTTGCTTCAATCGTCTTCTTTAAGGAACCAATCCAGTTCCCTCCCGGGGAAGGGATGCAGATTTGATCTTCCCTTCAATTCGGTGATCCAGTTTAAAGGCACATGCTGCACGCGTACAGGCTGCTTATGGCGCATATTCATTTCTAGCAGAAATTTGTTCTTTAGGCTTGGAATGCAAGCGCGAACTTCAAGTATTTATATATGTGACTCAGTCTCACTGCTGAAAGTTTAGGGAATCAAGCAAACTACGGTTTAGGAAACATAAATTTAATTGGCATAGCGTGCGGCAAGAGCGCCTTGCAATTAAATTCATCATAATTTAAGGGGAGGTTCTGTTAAAATTTTATAAAATAATATCTCTGAGAGGATTTAGCACGATATAGTGGTGAGGGAGTCGGGGTAGCCCGGCGAGATTTGGAATTCGTAGTAGCCAACGTCGATTACGTCAGCATCATTATCTCCTATTCTTCCTATACAAATACTTTTCTGATGAAAGACTTGATCAAGACAATTGCAGCTGAGCTGGGCTTTAGTATCTGACCTACTTTGAAGTCCCCATTTATGTCTGCTGCATGTCGTCGTGTCTGTCAGAAATTTCATTCTTCGACAGGGGGACAGATTGGATGTCCTATTCTACTTGTAGTCATAATTCCAAACAGTTTCTGGGATGTGGTCGCTATACTTGGGAAGCCCTTTAAACCTCATTGTCAATCGAAAAGCTCAGTAATTAGTTTGGCTGGCAGTTCATTAAATTAAATAACATTTCGCGGGCAAACGATGCCTGCACGCATACACGCTTACCTTGTTCAACCCTCTATCGCTCGCTGCTTTTTTTCCCCTGCTCAAATTGAGATTGAACAGGTGTTTTGACATTGCGTGATAGAACAGCAAGTTCTGGCTGAATTGTTGCATTTTTAATTTCCACTTGCTAGGCTTCCTGTTTAAATGTATCGGTTGGTTATTTAAACATAGTTGGGGTGATGCTTATAACCATAACTCTGAAGATGAAAGTAAGTCCAGAAAGGGGTGGATGATCCTTCAAAGTAACGAAACTCTTATCTGCTCCATTATAAATTATTTGTTGCGTTTTTTCGACTGTGGGCTCTTAGGAGTAGTTCATTTTCAAATTTATATCCTTTGGGGCAAAAAAATCCGAATCCCCTAATGTCGCAAATTGTGTTCGTCGGTTGACGTCGCTCGCGGACTTATGAATCGCGGTGTTTTATATTTAAGGTCACTTGGGGTTTTAAGGCTTGGCAGTCGATGTCTATAACAAGAAACGCTTCAGATCAATGAGCTGATAATTATCTGCATTATCTGTAAAGTTCTTTCAAATTATTTTAGTTAGTAGGCATTGTATTACGCACCAATTGTGTCACGGCCGAACTCTTTTGTCCTGTGATGAGCAGAATATGCTCCCCGAATGTGTATATTGTTGTGGTTTCATTAAAACTGCTTAATTATATCTTAGACTCGGGAAAGGTTTCAGAATATATATGTTTATCTTTGCCAGATCTTTTTCAAACGTTCAGCACAAGTGTCAAACAATACAAATTGAGACAGACTCGATAGGGCTTTTTCATTCACACTAATAAGTTATTACTGTGTGCTATATATCATCAAGTTTTCATTTGCTGTCATAATTTTCATTTTACTTGAGATTATATATATATATATATATATATATATATATATATATATATATATATATACAAAAAAATGCTCTTCGGGAAATGGAGTTGAACTCGTAAATTTTCAAGTTGGTGACACCAACCCGTCGTCAGACGAAATGAACAGACGAGACAATTTACGAGTACAACTCCATTTCCTGAAGAGCATTTTTCTTTTCATTATACTATCTCGGGATGCAAACTACATCTGTTATTCTATATAAATATATATGAGTTTGAAAAGAGGAAGGGTTTCTTCGGAAAATGCAAGTTTTACTCGTGAATTTTTGAGCTGGTAACACCAACCTGACGTCAGACGAAATAAATAAAAGTGAGTGTAAGAATGTCGCAGTAGACAGGCTGGCGTACCGGGCCGACAGACCATTGACTTGTAAAAGGTGAGTCATGTTGGATTGTGAGCTAGGGGAAGGGGGAGGTGGAACAACTGTGGTTCCCGGTGCTGCTGTAGGGGGATGGTGGATGGTGGATCATTTGGATTCCGGGTGGCTGGGTTGCCGGTATTCGACGTGGCATTTGGACGGGGGTGGTGAGTCGTAAACGTAGACCCTCATAATGGAAGTCCAGGTCAACATGGCGGTTGAAACTGCCCGCACAGGTGTACCAGGCCTTGAGGAATTCTCTCGCTCCTTTTGTGTATATGAGTTTATTTAGTAAAAGACGCTTTCTATTTGTGTTACCTAACCCGCTTAGTAGAAAAGAAGACTTGTTTTTCACTTTTGTGAAGTTATCATAAGTGACAATTACAGTACACGCTGTAGGGCAGTGAAATGGTTAAAAATAAATCAGTTTTCTTGGGATTTACAACGTTAAAAAAGTAGGCTACAAGTTCCCCAATCTATCATTACACAAAAGTCATTGAATAGTTATTTACCGATGTTCAATTGTTAATGGCAAAAATAACAAACTTCAACTAACTGGTCATATAATATGTTCTTTGTCAGACAAAATGAGAAAGTTGATTCAATTTTAGAAAATGCTATGTTTATCAAACAAAACGCAATTTGGAGAATTAAATTGATTTGTGGTTGGGCATGTCTAGTTAATATAGCTAAGAATAGCTTGTTCAAACCATAAGTGAGAGGAGTGCTTAAAAAAAGCACGCTTTTGCGTCAGCAGAAAGCGGTGTTGCAAGCAAATTATGTCAGTGTAGTATTGGAAGTCGTATTTCATTGGCTACGGGGCTGATTAGATGGAGCTTCCTTTAGCCTACTTGTGAACTCATTTATTTACTTTAAAGAACAATTTCGTTCTATTTTAATGAATCCGAAGACTTTGCTCTACACTGTGCGAATATACTCACTGTTATTTCATTACTGTTCCACGCGTTGCTCTGATTTCTATCACATCTTGCCAAATTATTTCCTATGCAATTTAACACAATCTTATATTTCCCTGATTTTTTTATTATTGGACACTAAAGAATAGTTTTCACGAATGCTATTGAAAACTGCTTAAATGATAAATAGCTTTATCATTTGTGCTTAACTATATTAAAATAGTGCCGAGGTCAGTTTATTACACCCCATTTTTCAAATGGGACCCTCATTTGAAGCCTGTAAAAAACAAATTAATTTGATCTTCACCAGCGCACTCTGCATAAGCTAGAAAAGCAGAAAAAAAACACATTAAAGACGGGCAATAACTAAGCTTTGATTAATGAGGAAACTATATGTTTTGGAAACGTTTTGGGGCTTTGATTGATGAGTTCAGGTAAACAACCTTCCTTATTTCTAGTTTTCCTGGTCATTACAGATGTAAAGCCTCATATAGCGAAAACCATACTAAGAGCATTAACTAGGTTTAAATAAGCTAGATCTCGAGATTATACACCGATTATTGTCCAGCAACTGTGCAAAAGTAATAACATTTAACCTTTCGTAACTGGCCTTTATCATGATATGTTAACCTTAATAAAAATGCGTCGGCAATCAGGAAGGACGACCTAATTGGGTTTTTTATACCGATCCTTATGCGGCATAATCAAGACATACTGCAGCCGTGATAGAATTCCGACTTTTTATTTCCTATCGCATTTATAACACAAACTCATTAGAACATGGCTAATACGAAGTGATGCATTTTTTTTACTGAATTTCAATGTTTTTATTAATTTAAACATTATATTATAGGGTAAATGTGAAAATTATAATTTTTGTTTGCATTAGGTATAATATTTAATCTTCTTTGCAGTTTATGCTTGGAAAAGTGACATCTTTTTAAGTTTTATAAATATTTCCATTTCCCGAATAATTTGGAAATTGAACTGAAGTTACATAAATATCTTTACTTCATTGAAAGATAGTATGCGATTCTGAGTTTGGTGTCAACCCCTTTTATACTGCGCAAGCATGTACGATGCTCTATGAATGAATTTTTCAAGATCATAATAATTTTGTATTTGAAAACTCCTTTGAAAAGGAAAGCTTATTTTCTTTGAGTTGAAAATTATAATTTGTAATTTTCAATCAAAATTTAAACACAAAAGTATATTTTTGTGCATGATTTATTTAAAATATATTAAAAATTTTAAGGACTCAATCAATCGATATATCAATTTGTCGCCGGCGTACAGAGCCCTGCGCAGCCACCTCTTGACTTGCGTCAATGATTGGTCTGTCCCCACTTTAAGCGTCAGCATTTTGTTGCTGCTGCTGCCATCTTCGACGATGGACTCTTGCAGGAGTTTCAAAGCTCAGAATTATCAAAATATTGCTCCGGTTATCGACAAGACTTATCCTTCGCTCCGAAAAACACATCAGACATGAGCGTTTGAATTCACTCGTAAATTAATAAATATTTATTGCTAACTGTACGGAGTGTGGGCTTTCAGGCTACTGGCACGAAACTTATTTGTAAACCGGCATCCTTTACCGATTTAATTAGCTGTAAATTAATCAGCTTGTATAGTATTAGCGCAACCCCATCTAAGTGCGCTTTCTTATTTACAACGAAGTTAGAAAGTTTATTTAGCGTTTCAAAGATGGTAAATGCCTACATTTATACTTTGAAGTGTACGTTTTTATGCTTGTAAGAATTCGTGTTATAAAATCCGGTCAACTTTTGCTAAGTCGTGAACGGTTAAACTTAATCCAGAAGATAGGTTTCAATTATAGAATATTACTGAGGTAGGCATGTAACACTAATTATTTGGCAACATAATCTTGAGATATTTCGAGGAAGTTCGGAAGAAAATGTTTGAACAGGCTACCTTTCAAGCGTATGCATAAACAACATTCTGCAGAAAATGCCTTATTAAGTTACATCAATTCGTTTTCTACTGGATGTTTAATGCGCCCATGCATGTGAATATATTTTATGGGAAATACGCCCACAAATATTACTTTTATACGTCTTAGGATGAAAATTAGCTCTGTTTACATTTATAATTAAACAATTTCATTCATTAGGTATTACAAATATTTGCAACTAGGAGCCTTTTTAAAGACAGAACGTGTCTATTCACAAAATATCATCTCGGTTCATTTATCAATTCTGCTTTTTAGTGTACAAAATGATCCACATTCACTGTACAATTGAATGAGTTCTATATGACGTCCTCTTACTAGCTTATAGAAATGTATAACTTTATTCAAACGGAAAATTAATGATTTGAGTATGGAAACCCTGAATGCCACGGCAGCACTAAGGCGAGTAAACATATTTGGTACTGTTAAACGTTTTTTGCAACAATCAATTTTGATTTACTTCATCTCAAAAATCTAAGAGAGATGTAATTTGCTTTTCAATGAGTACCAGAAACAATATTTTATGATAGGTTTTTATATAATATATTTTAATTTCCAAGGATATTAAAAATCAATAGGCAAAATCTATACTAATTAAGTAGTCATTTTTGCATGTAAATTTTGCGAGTGACCGAAACGAACCCCGTCTGTCCAGCTTGAAGTATCTTGGGTTTATGCCGCATGATATTTAAGATAACCATAATACCCAAGTAAGCTTTATACTTAAAAATGCCTTCCAGCATTTCGCTTCACGTTTCTATAGACGGCACACGAAATACATTTATTTATTTGCCCTAAGATCCAGCTTAGTGTTTCTCCACTATCCATTCAGGGAGTACAGTTGTGAGCGCTCCTATGTTTTTTCTACTCCCAATTTCCTAGCGGTTACGTGTCCAGATGATCATGAACACCACTGGCTGAGCTTTCATATCATCCTGGTGGGGGTTTGTGTGGGCGTTGTTCTCGTCCTTCTCACCTACATCTGCATTCGTGTGGGCACCCTGGCCTCCTCCTCGTCGCCTCTCGCAACGTAGACGATCCTTCCATCCGAAAGTTTCCTCCTCTGACCTCTCGTCTGGCTTCCCACCCTATAGTTGCATTGGAGACCATGAGGCTGCATTTAAGTAGTTTACTCTGCATCTCAAAGCATTTATTGTTTGCGCAATATGCAATTTTTCTTCTTTATAAATAGTACAGTAGCGTCAAGTAATCTGTTTCCTTGCATGAAGGAATATGATTTGTTTACCAATGAATGTGCCTCCTCGCTCCTCAGCAGAGAGCTTGGCCTTACGACGGTGATTGTCTGCATTACGGGAGGTCATCCATCTTTGTGGATGACAAGGAGTAATTTTATCATTCAACGTCTGACGGATTAAACATATAAATCATTTAGGGACGCCTGCAGTTCACTTGCATTAATAGGTGCCATACCAGACCGTCTTGTATTTGATAGACGGAGGATTGAAGCTTTATTTAATCATCTGTGTATCCAGGGTAGTAAAGTCGTCTGCCGGTGACTTTGATGGTGGTTTTATGTGCGTTGATGAATAAGGACAGAGCCTGTTAGGCTCTCATGGTTCAAAAAATAAGAAAAATGTACGTCAGTAACAATGCGGCACTTTATCTAGCTTCTTATATTCTTGAGCCGGCATGGTTACCTATTACAAATTCGTATACATGGCATCACGCGGTAAATTTCGATGGCATCACTGAAACAAGTCTTATTTGAGGCGGCATCCACATATACTGCTGTTCTGTGCACAGGACGATGGTGAAATCTTTAGTGTATTGTGCGGGGAAAAAAACTAAAATCAGCCTTTCATAAGTGAAAGCTAGATATCCTGTCAATTTCGAGATGGATCCCTTGAGATGGCTCCTACAACTAGTCAGGTGGCCGATGCGCTGGTCGACCACGGGGTCCAAATCAGGACACAGCTGCCGTTATTCGGGGTGTACACCTATGGTCAGTGTCACACATGGGGAGCGTGAGTTAGCATGCCTAGATGGAGGGTCGTACCACACTTGTCGTCTGCTCCCCATCTCGCCTCTGGTCTTCCTTACTTGGTCATGAAAATGGGCTCAGGTGGGTGAGGAAAGAAATAGTACAGGAGGTGCGTTGTAAGCCTGCAATCACTTGCAAATCAACATCCCTGCACCCGTATAGTTCTGGGTCAAATGGTGGATCTAAGCCGTAACCACGGTCGAACTGCAGTTACCAGCGTTTTTTTTCCCGGTAAATCACAAAACTTCCTGTTTTCTCGGTTTACAATTCTGTTCATAATCTGGAGATATGCCCTTTGCAAAGCTGTCAGCCGTCTTGCTTTTCCGTCCACCTAGTGATAAACCAGCTTTATTACTAGTTTTAAATTAATTTGACCCAATGCTACTGCAACTGTCGACTGAATATGTCGATTATTCTCACACCTGTCAAATGATTGTCGTCAGAAAAATTGGTGGTGAGCAGTGGGATATATGTAACCCTGAACTATCAGGTCCTTAAATAAAGTCCTATTTTGCCTTTTTTGAATGAATTGGCATTGCGAAATTCGACACGGCTATCCGTTCATAGCCTTAACTACACTAGTTCTCACCCTACTCGTTGACTAGGTAAGCGCATTTAACTTCATTTTTAACTAGAAAAAATTTGGAGTTCTTCCATTCGTCTAGTAAACATGCACGTGCTACATCCTTAAGCCCATAAATGCAATTGACTTCAAATTTAAATTCGTTGAGGCTGCTGACGAAATTGCCAATTCGCCCATGGGGCATCGGAAATCTGGGTGTGACCAGCGAGAGAGAGAGCAAACGAAGGATTTAATTAAAGGATGAATTATTTGGGTATATTCTGTGTTTAAACAGTGAAATCTACTAAATTAGAAGGCCAAGTCACTTCAGCTTTCGTAATAGACGTCATTCAAATCAAAGAACAAATAAAAAATGCATTTGGACTTAAAGACTACTGAGTAGGCTAGCTCGATTTACATGACACAAACGGACTATATTTTCCCATCGACCAGAAAAACGTTGCTTAGCAGAAAACTTTGTACGAATTTAAGACAGAGCGGGTTGTTTGAAACTGGACGAAAAAAGTAGGGAATAGATTGTATGGACTCGGGTTAAATAAAGTCAGTAAAAAATGTCGGTGTGCGCCCTGTTTTCATTATTAAAACAAAATCAGGAATAAACTCCCGGAGTCTTCGAAAAGGCTTTGAAACATTGCCATTTGCAGAGGATTGTTGAAAGTGCATTCAGCATCAGAAATACTTCAACATTTAAGTCGCTGATCCTTTTAAGCACCTGAATAATGCTCAGGCCAGCGTAAATTAATGCAAGGATAGCTGTCTTTAAGGAAGTTTTGTTTTGAAGGACTGCAAATTTCTGCACATGGGAGAAACTTGAATGAAAACGAATTAAACAAAACTCTGTCCGAAGCAGTTAAGGATATTTAGAAAAAGTAGGTGCAATTTCCTTCGCAAAATAACAGACACTGTGTCAGTAATTTTAATTTTCACTATTAAGTTGCGTATGTATCTGTAAAAATCCATCCCATAAACTAAAAATGGCCTAGAAATTGAATTCATAATATCCAATTGCTCCTAAAATGCCCTATAGATTAAACAAGACACATGTCAGAAGTAAATTATTCATTTAAAGGAAATAGAAGAAGAGCTTTTGAAATCCGAGATATTTTTAGATATCGAACTTCTATGTAAATAATATAAATATGGAATAATAAATGCCATTTTTTTCTTTTGCATAACTTGGTTTTGTTATTCCCGGGGCTTATAAATATCTGCGCGAGATGATAAGACATATTATGACAGCTGATCAAACTTTCGACGTCACTCAAGATCCTGCTAAACGAAGTGGAAGTTCCTCCCAACGTAAAGGACATCATCGTCATTTTAATCATATCGGTTGACACAACCAAAAATAGTTTTGCTATCTTTCCTGCGTAGGGCTGTCACCAAAATGTTAACTGTCATGAGGTCACACGCTCCTTTCCACGCAGACATTATGATATAAAATAAGAAACTCAGTCAAGAACACAGAGACAATGTCTACAGGCAGATGACTAAATTCTTTCATATTCTTTTAGGCCAGAACAGATGCCATTGTGTTTGACGAAGATCTTGGAATTTCTGTCAGAAATTTACCCCTGGGATCCGCAATTGATCCTCAAGCTTAGGACTATCCGCAAGTGAGAACTATCGAAAGTTAGGAATTTTAACTGAAGACATTTTGGTATCAGTTCACCAGTTGGTGACCTAAAATGTAAAACTTGCTACCGACCGTGAACGAAGTGCACAAAACCAATCTGTAATAGACATGCTTCCATTAAAAAAGAGTGTTTCTGCAAAATCTAATTTTGTAAAATGTCTTTGAAATACCATTTAATGATCGAAAACGAATACACTTAGTCTTTCCCAAGGTCATCATAAACACCTTTTTTCTGTCGATACAATTTCTTTACTAGAAGCGAAATGCCTCGTGCGTCAATCGAAAATGAGCCTGTTCTTGCTCATTTCCTCATCCGACTTTTCCTTTTATCGCCATGCCTTCGCCTTAAACTGAACATTTTTATCTAAATTACACACGATAGTAAAAGGATATTCTTAATAGTTAAATGCATATAAATTATCGGTTTGGTAACGCAAAAAACTCGTCAGCTTGAATTATTAATGACTCTTAGCATGGGGAATATCTGGTAAACAGATGAGATTCATGGCCTGAAAAGCGCATCTGCTACTGTCAGTAGAAAATTATTTTTAGCATCTCATTTTGGCCCGCTTTACGGGAAAAGAGGAAGCAATTTTTAAATTAACTAAATTTTTGTTGTAAAAATGTTTCTAACTTCACTCAAGGCCTTCTCATTTAAAAGTGCGCGCAAATTTACAAGGCTAGTTTATAACATGGGAGTGGGCTCAATATGCTAATAAATTTTAACATGAAAATAAATTAAATCATGGGAACTGGGCTCAATATGAAAGTTTTTTCTCCATGTTAAATATCTTGCTTGTTTATATTATGGACTTGAATAAAAGTCTACGTTGCAGTAAAAGGTAACAGGTAAAAATACACGGTGAGGTGTACCAAGCGTCTCATATGCTTTCATCATCGTCCCTCGTGACTGTAGGCACTTAGTGTTTATGAAAATGTTTCTACTCCAAAGTGTATGATTTCAGAATACTCTTTGAATCCTACATTTTGTTTACTCTGCTGCTTCTACTTTTTCTGGTTTCCGGTTCCCTAGCAGTTTTTGTTTAATTTTTTTTCATCTCGGGGACAATTCACTGTAGCATGTCTTTTAATGTCTGCAGTGAAAATGAGATATGGTTTCGTCCTCTTTCCTCGTCCACTGAATATCGGTTTTTATGGAAATCTAAAGCGTAAGTTATTCCAAATTGTTTCCACTTCAGTAAGATCTGGCAGGCGACGCGACCCTCGGAACCATAAAAAAACGAGGATATGTGTGTCTGTGAACTAAAGAGAATAGTTGGATACCAAAACGATCGTAATTTCCTGATTCGTAGCATCATGCTTTTATACTCCCACCCAAAATCTACACCTTTTAGAACTCAAAACAGAGTTGATTCTTCATTGAGCGGTTATTTCATCACTTTAATACTGCGCAAGGAGCTGGAATACGGAGAATGTACCGATCCATCCTGATCCACCCTGTGCTCAAAAACTCGGGCTTTCCAAACTATCGATGTATCTCTCACTTTGACTTTCATACTAATAACTCATGACTAGTGACTGCCAACGACTGCTGTGGCACAAATGTAATGGAATACCATTCAGAACCCCAAATAGCAACAAAAATAACCTTATTTCGTATCGTAATTCTGAAAATGTCAATCCCATATTACTAAAACTGGGTTTTCGTCGTTAAAAAAATACAGCTTATTCACTGACTGAAGCGTTTGCTTCATTTTAAGACTGAAAAGCCGAAGCAATTCAGGTATTTGGATTGATGCAGTGTACCAAGTTGTAGGGCTAGCAAGGGTGCTTTATCATGGATAAGCTTAAAACTGAGTTATTTGCTTCATGTTGGTTAATTGTCCGGTATTCGCGCTTTCTAGCCTACCGTAGATCAATAAGGTCCCAAGAACAACTGAAACAACTCTCATGTTACAGGTTTTGTGCGACTTATCTTGAATATGTGTCGTTGTGTTTGAATTTATCAGGCATACGTGGCATCCTTGTACTCACAAATAATTCAGACAACTTTTTATATTGAATTATTTCAGAATTAATAATTTCAACTTTTGTGTAAAGGTAAAAACAAGACAGAATATTCTCCCTGGAGCTAAATTAGATCAATTACAGTACGGTTCAAGGTTCATATGAGGCAGGCTTTTGGGTAGTTGCGTGCGAACTTGTGGCAACCCCTTTCAGGATCAGCCGGAAAGTCGCTTTGCATGTATGTGCTAAAACGCATTAGCGTCATTAATGCTGCCAAGAAGCATTGAGTAATATTCAGATATCTATCAACTAATTAAGCCATCGACTAGGGTACTAGATAAGGGGCCCGAGCACATTATTCACCCATTCGACGCCGCTGCATGATAGGTTCGCGAGACCTTCCACTCATAATTGGGTTTCTCTCGAAGGATCTGCTCCCAGTTAGCTCAAAAATTACCAGAAAGCACATGGGACTCACCAATAAGCTTACTCCTTTACAGGAGCACCATTCAGTGCAGTAACTCCAGGAAATACGTGTAAGGGCTTTGCATGGTTTCAGTTCTGTTATTTTGGCGATAAACGTGTACAGGCTTCTTGACTAAAAAATATCCAGGATTAAAAAAATTCAATCTGCTCCATTTGGCATTTTGATAGTGAAACAAAGTGTTTTGGAAATAACTTAATATTATATTAGCAGGAAAGTAGTCAGTTTAGGTCGATATATATCCTGCGAATAATTTGTTTTTGCTGAATTCAAGACCGACAGGAATGGAATAAAGTGTAACCAACTGATTTGTCGATTCTCGCATCTGTGATCGTGGCACGGAACAAAGGAGTATTTCTGCTGAGATACAAGGAAATTTATTTCAAAAGATGAGGATTAACTTTGGAAAATACTTATGTTCTTAAAGCGAGTCCTCCCACCCATTACGCCCGTTTGAGAAAAGTTTACTCGATCGTTAACAATCCTAAATGCTGAAAGGAGATCAACACTCGAATGCTCAAGTACGCGGGGAAAATTGAGCCTTTCTCGCCATTAAGCGTTTCAAAAGCGTGTCACTCTTAGCACAGTGGAGTTTAGGGGAAATATGTTTCATCCGCAGATTCACTGCTTCCAACGTGTAACTAAAATCTGCGTCTCACCTATGGCATAAAAATGCCAAAACTAGTGAAAAAGCTCAAAATGAGCTTATTCATTCATTGCCGTCTAACAGGATAAATGAAAGGCATAAGAAGTGTTAGCAGTATCAATGTTAATCGTGCACATTTTGATTCCATTATTTCGTGTACCGTTATGAGTTACTGTGTTTCTGATTTCTAAACTTTACTACACACGGACGATGACAATTGAGCTGTGTGCAGGTGCATCTGGTTTGCTGTGAGACCTTGTACTGGCGTCCAGGCAGAAGGACATGCAGAACCAAGCGGTGAACTTAAGGGGAAGCTTTATGTCAATTCTTGGCGTATTTAAGGCTGGCAATCAAAAGTACCCCCTCCAGCTTTATGTCATTTGCCTCTAAACCACATACTGATATGCTGTTGATTGTCAGAGGAAATATTCAAAATTGCATTGTCTGCATAAAGCAAAACATCTAGGTAAATTGCCAATGTAAGAGTTTTCAATTTTTTCATCCATCGAACTAACAAAACCTTTGATTACAGGTATTCATTTTGTTGGGAAACTTGACCTCAGCCTGCCTAACGTAGCATACTCTGAAAAATTTTTACTTGCGCGATTTATTTGCGTAAAGCACCCGGACATAAAACTGTCTCATGCTGGAGGCCTTACTAAATTCTTCTCATGAGAGCAAACGATTCTCAAGAGCCTAATTTGGCACTGCAATGTAAATGTTCACCCAAATACTTTACCTGCATTATAAGTCCTGTTCGGTTACTTATTTCGAAATGTTCTTGAGTTGTCGCCCAACATTCTGCTTATTCATTTCTATTCGAATCAAAACATGCACTCTGGTTTGATTACAATTTTACATGCTACTTGGACAATGCCCTCAGATCTTATGCTAATAGTAGCAAAATAATAAATTTGCACCCTGAAAACCTGGCTTGTGGATATCTCCCTCTACCAGAGAAAGGTTGTTTGTAAGATACACACGCTGAACAATGAACTGTTCACCAAGAAATTGCGTGGTTTTTTGCGCGCTACCTATAACCGACTGACTGACAGTAGGCAAATAATGAAAACAGGACTATTGGGAAATTTATTGGTAGAATAACATGACAGACAAGGACAAGGAAGATTGGTGTGGCCATTTCTGGCTTATACGCCATCGTCAGCCAGCCATACCAAATCTCAGACGCTGCGGTGCTCGAGGCTAGAACTCGCGACTGGTTGGATGGAGGTCAAACGTTGTAACCACTGCGAAACGAGCTCGTTCTCTTGCAGGGCTCGATCGGGAATATTAACTATGGTAAGTAGGTGCTCACTGATCGGTACTATGATTCACTCGTCCCGTTGTGCCTTGGGGCTCTCTCGAGTCGAGCTTCAAGGCATAACGGGACGAGTGAGTCCTGTAACCGACCATTGTTAAGGGTGTCCCAAAAGACGCAAGCGTACAGCCTCCCCTGCATCCTTGAGTACCAGCGTCATGCAAGGAGATATATATGACACTTGCGAGACTTTTCAGCCTTCTCTAGATATTATAAATTCAAACATTCATTGGTTCACCTTGAACCTCTTGATTCTCTGGTCGCTCAAGCGTACACCTGGTTCTGGTAGAAAGGCGCTCAACGATCGGCTACAGGACTCACTAGTTCGGTCAGCACCTACTTATCATAGTTAATATTCCCGATCGAAACCGGCTAGAGAACGAGTTCGTTGCGCAGTGGGTACAGTGTTCGACTACTTACCAACAGGTCACGAGTTCTAGCCTCATGCGCCGCAGCTGCTGGGGTTGGGCATGGCTGGCTGATGATAGTTAATAAGCCAGAAATGGCCATTCCACTCTCCCTTATCTTTGTCGGCCGCCCTGTGGCTGCTGGTGGGGCTTGAGAGTGAGCCCCAAAGGCACAACGGGACGCGTGAGTCACGTACCTGATCGGTGAGCGCCTACTTAACATAATGTTTTGGTACATGCAGTGCCGGAATTTAGTAGTAAAACAGAAGAAACGAATTTGACTGTACTGTGGAAGGCTCTTGGTGAAAGTCCGCATTCAATTGCATTGACAGCCACTATGTTCACTGCGTCCTGAAGGCAGACGCAGACAGTGATTTGGCATAATTAAGACTGTTTGTTTGGAAAGAGGGTTCATCAAAAGTTTATGTAAATAAACTGCAGAGGAAACTGCTTGGCAGGCCTTTTCAGTGGGCCATTTAAACTTAAGTATTCAATAAACTTCAAAGGATTGCGGTACCGATTGATGATGTGTAGTATATCATGCATAATATATAATTATCGTTGAAGGGCGGTTGCAAATCGGGTTATGGGACATAATTGCCCTGTTGCGCCTTTGAGCTCAAACATTTATCCTTGCAAGTAGTTGCATAGCAACCAGTAATGATACATAAATGAATACTGCAATGAACAATGGGACTGGAAAGTTCCATTTCTGGCCTGGAATCATTAAACGTACTGTCGGGCATGACTGGTTATCGACAGATAATTAGACAGAACTGGTCATACAAATCTCTATTGTTGTGGGCGGTATTCCCAAATGTTTGATCAATTTATATGTTATAATGCTTATAAAAGTGTAATATGACAGTTCGACTGTCGATTTCAACGAGGTCCACCGTATGCTCCACACGAGGTGGCGCAGGGACGGTGACTTGCACGTGAATTAGTTTTAAGTGATAGTAGCCTTGCGCTGCAGCTACCGCACTCTCTCCTCCTCCCCCCAAATGAGCCCGCTGTCAAGATAAAGTCAAGAAGACCGGCGATGGGAGAGCGCGCAGGTGGCTGGCGCGGCCGGAGCCGCTCCAGGGTGAGCGCCCCATGAGCGACTAGCGCCGTCCTCCATTCCGGCCGGTTGCCTTTAGGATTGCCTCAAAGGGAACGAACATTCCAGGCTGCTTGTGCGAGTGAACTCACCCGAGCAACCTGGAGGGTATGGCGAGGGGGATTGGGACGGGGGGTATTGTTGTTTGTTTGAGTTTTACGACCACGTATTTTGCGATTTGCGAGCCGCAGCCGGCTGCAGAAGACGTGCTAACCAGCATTTCTTAGGGCATCTTTTCTAGCCCCTCCCTCCGTGCGGAGGCAAGCAGTGCTGTCACTAAAAAGGGCTGCTCGGACATCCCAGACGGCTGCCAAACTCCACTATTGGTCACGGTTTTGTTTTAGTGGGAGAACGACCCAAGTTAGCCTGGGCCGCCTACGGGGATGCTGTCGCCCCCACCGTAGGACATTTTGAGAGGGGGGAGGTGGGCATTTCGGGAGTCAGACATACCGGGTGTGGAAGCACTCACAGCACCAGAGACCTTCACCTGGTTTAGCCCGCCGGTCGTGACGGGTGTGGCCGCTGGGAAGAACCAAAATTCGAGGAGCCACAGGTGAGAGTTTTGTACCAGTTAGAGGCTGCCACAGGAGCATTCACCACATGTACGAGACAAATGGAGCGACCAAATGCTATCTGTGTAGTGCTACCCCTTACTAGTACCCCTACACCCCTTACTGTAATATAAATACACAGTAACCAAGCTCATTAAACGTCAGCCGAATTTCGGAAATGTTTATTTTTGGTTAGGATTATTGATCTCGATTTTAATGCAGCATTGCGCCATGGTATTGCAGACACGACAGAATGTCAAAATTTTAATTCAAAACTTTCTGGTTGCGTACATGCAATTATCTAATAAGATGAGAGAATAACTTCAAATAAATTTTGCGGAGGCCACGCATATAAATAGCCTGCCTTTAACTCGTTTCATGACCAATAACATTTTCTATGAATTTTCCACATAAAATAAGAATATAATTATTTTTATAAATCTTCTTATTATGCGATTTTATGAACTTTAATATCCATTCAAATAACTTTTTATACGTCGTTCTATAAGTGCTCCTTAAGAATTACACAAGATTGTCTGCTTTTTTTGCTAAACGTTCGTAAAAGTACATGTTTCTATCTACTGGCAAAGAGGAATGAATATTCTCTAATACACAGATATTATAGAGTTTGTAAACGGAAATCTCTAAACATAAGTGCAACGGCGAATTGAACCCATAATTGCTCGGGAATTCGAGAACTTTTTAAAACCTAAATGTATCCTTTTTGCGTACAAATTTGAGGAACATGTGGTTGATTAGCAACTAAATAAACGAAAAGTTATCTTTCACCAGAATTTCTGTAAAACGTTTTTTTTTAAAATTTGATATGGCCATCGAAAATCTCTACAAATATGCTTGATATTAATACAGTTATTTGTTAATGGACAGACGACTGTAGGCAGCCGAAAAGACTTGCATAATAACAGCAAACATTGTGGTATGTGTGAAAGATTTAGGTTTTATATCTTTATATTATACATTTCAAAATATCACTTAAGTTAAATTTCGTACTCAAAACCACTGTTCAAAATTTTGATTTACCTTCTACGAGATTAGCATCTGGCTACGAACACCTTATACTAGTACAATTATGTATGCAGGCCACAATAATCTTCATTTCTACATGCATTTTCTACTAACATGACATGTCATGATTTAAGCAATGAAAAGCAAGTCACAGTAGCTACGGCAGGTGGCATATGTCGCAAAATGTTAAGGGAAATTCTGAAAGATGTTTTTGATTCGAAATGACTACCTAAGTATGATTGTTATAAGGAATATTTTGTTAACTTATCCAATGATATTGCGGTTTTGCTTTTTGAACGAGTTCCTTGCTGACCGCCTGCAAAAACAAAACTCTATTAAAAATGAATACTTATTTAGTATGCAGTTTATAGTTAATTGTGGATGCACGTATGAATTCAAATATGTTTAATACAGAACATGCAAAAAATATACCTTGTCGTGCGCATTTTTCACCACATAAAGACTTCTTCGAATTTTATTTTTGAAAGAAAGTACACCCCTCGGTTTTAGAAAACTTTGTTAATTCCCGAATAATTTTGACGGCAACCTGTTGTTTCAAATTCACTTCGGGTTTCCAAACTGCACCCTGCACATAATCCATCAAAGTAAATCACCCATTTTGCTACGCTCTGTGGGAGAAGTCCCTAGTTTTCATTCAATTTGGCATCCGCTGTGAAACATGCATACTTTCTAGGCAGAACAAGAAAAATATTAGGTAGAATGCTTTATAAAAAGGACCAGCCACTGAAACTATCAAAAACCCTAGGCTGGTGTAATATGGGGTGTGTTTAATGGTTCAGTATCAGCATATTCGAGAGAGATTTAGATGAGAAACCTTTGAATTACATATTGGCCCATGCGAGTTTTATTATCAAATATAGTACCTCTGTTTGTTTGCAAGGCCAACTGATATGAGCCATCTGGTTGGACAATAGTTTAAAAAGAGCAGACAGTGAAAAATCCCCCAATGATGTTAAGGAGAAAAAAAACTGTTGGGGCATATCAAAGGACAAGCAAAGGAATGAAAGCGTTGTGTCAGCTCCGAAAAGGAATTGGACAGATAATCAATGGGAAGGAAAAAGAGGACATACCACGTAGACCAAGAGTGAGAAATCGTTGTGTACTGACGAAGTGCACGTGGACGCTAGAAAAGCAATGACATTGAAAACAATCGGACCAGAAAGCAATAAGGAAAGGTAAGTGTGAGAGCAATTATTTAATCTAAGGCAAATTTATTGAATAATCTGCTATGTAAACTTTAAAGAAAACTACCCATATGTGTAAGTCAACAGTCTAGTTAGGTAAAGTAAATGCGTTTTTGTCTGCAAAATAATGTAACTGAGTAACGTACTGTGGAACCCAAAACAAAAATGTAAGTAATAAGTATGTAAGATCCATAAGCACTTAAGAAATGGTTTGTGAATAGAGTAAGAGGCGTTTCTTATGTATTTTTCAGTTAAATTGTATACCAATGACAGAACCAAACAGTAAAAGAAGACAAACACATAGATAATATATGACTAAAACCGAAAACATAAATTTGGATGAGGTATTATAATAATGCCAAGCAGTGGGCCTCTTCCTAACAGTTGTAAATTACAGTTTTGGATGATTGATGTCACAACAAGAATTGAGGCAGTTCATGGATGGATTTATCTTCAGATGTGTGGAAGTTAAAAGACGAAGAAGAAGAACAGACTCGATTTGAAAGTAACTGCAAAATAATAAGGAGAATACTGAAAATTGTGCTAGCATTTATAAGAGGAATGCAAATAAACGTATGTGAGGAGGACATTGGGGTTTTCCACACAAAGGCAAATAAATTGTATCACCTGTGTCAAAATGTCTGGTCAACAGCATTAATGAATGAACAAGTAACGATAAGTGGGCATTTACTAAGGCTTTCCATGTGAGGGTGCAATCGGGTTTTCCAAGTCAACTGTTGTACCGAAAGGCGATGACAGGGAAATCGAGTATCCGACTAAGGACCCGTGTGTCTCAGTGTGCACCAACGCCTAATCACCGTTCACTTAATGTTTCTGTGTGTTGGTTACGATGAGGTTAGTGTGTTGTTTATAATAAACTTAGTAAAGCAAGGCGTTCGTGTGGGTGGGAGGGAACCGCTAACAGATACCGAGAAAGTGAAGCACTTGTACTGTAATAGAAGCAGACTGAAGTCGAAATGACATGTGATACCTAAAGCAGACGAGCATTATGTGTACGGAAATTAAAAAAGGTTTAACATAGCGTTATTGAAGAATCTAGTAAATGAAATGGTACGCGTTGGAGAGGAGGAACCTATGAAGTAGCAAACCAAATAAATTCTACTAACACAAAAAGAGTAGTTAGTTATGTATATTAAACTCAAATGTCTTACAAAACCTATTTTCATGAGTGAATCCTTTTTTAAAAACCAATAAAGTACTTTTTCTTTACAAAATTTAAGAAGACGAAAAATGAGAAGAAGGAGGATTATTTTTCATGTTTTCTAATAAAAAATAATTTATAAAGCAATCGAAAATCATGATAAAATGAACTCTTCTTAAGTAGTCATTTTTACAGTTTAGTTTTGGCATGCAGTTAGAGAAGTTCGTCTGAAAGCCTAAATCCTCACATGACTGAAATATGGTGCGGTAGAGCTATAAGGTATGCCACCTAACAACTCTAATTACGTAATTTATTTCGAATCAAAAACGCTTTTCAGAAATTGGTTTGACGTTTCTTGAAGTAGGCAATCTAGTTTACCTGTCAACGTTTCATTTTTTGAGAGAGAGAGAGAGAGAGAGAGTTGCACTTTATTTTGAAATTAAAATTCCAAAACTTTCAGCAAAAAATGTCCTCCATTCACCGTGAATAAGGTTGGGAACACAAGCCACACAAAACCGGAAGATCACAAACAAACGGTCAAAGAATGCACATATTAACCTCATGAAGAATCATTCTTGAATGCGTCTCAAAATATCGACCAAATTTGACTTCTTTCAAAACTGTGCCAGCGTCGTGCGCCGATGACCTCATTTTTGTTGTTCAAAAACACAAATAAGGTTAAGAATCGGTATAAAATGGGTCAAATAGGCTAACCGACATAGATATAAGAAATTTCACATGCGAATGGAGAGCGGAAAAAATGGCGGCTCAATTTCAAAAGCCCGCAGTTTCCTTTGAATAGCGTTCAAAATCTCTATAAGTGAAGCCTGGCACATATAAATTTTGGGACCGGGTGGATTGAACTATTTAGGTTATTGGCCTGGGAGGCTGATACTGGGGCCCCATCACAGACCCATTCCTCACTATAATAAGACAGACTGACCAAAATTCCTGGCTTAGAAGGTCGCCGATTGACGGAGTACCAGGCCATTCGTAGTCCGCACTGTATGTGCGCTATTCCTGCCTGCATAGAGGACTGAGAGAGAGGATCTCCTCTATGGCTTTTACACCTAGATGGGATCCGACTCAATCAAGTCCGAAAAAGCCTCGTTTTGCACTGAAACCAGCTCATGTGCGGCACGGGTGGATGAGAAGTTTGACTTTGTTAACCGCTGCCTCTGAAATCATCTTTGGGTTACCCAGCTCTGTATCACCGCCGGACTCAGATGAGTGAGGGAAGAAGGTGTGTGGCAAGTGTCCTACAAGTCTGCTACCACTCTTAACTTATTCACACGTAACTCACTGTTCTTGTGTCTACGAATTTATGCGGCACATGGGGAACGTTATTTTACATTATGTTAAAACTTCAACGTTAATGACCACTGTGTCTTGTCTCACTTTTATGACCAGAATACGGTAGTTGTTGAAAGAAATCGTGCAAAAATCTACATTATCATGTAAAAATCTGGGAAAAGATTAGCTGTTTAATCCACTTAATGGAAAAGTAATGAAAATCGTGGCATAAAACAGCTTGTCAATTAATCTGCTACAGTAAGTTTTTATCAGTCTGAAGAATGGTTTTATTTCAGAAGGCACTCAGCTTTATCTCAATAATCTAATTTGCCTAAGATTCTGCCTGACGCTGACTACGCTGAGTCATTATAAAACCAGATTTCTCCTCTCCAGTTACGATCAAATGCACTCAACAGCAAAATTTCTGGCGTTTTGATGTCTACTACAGCCTTTAAAGTTAAGAGTACGAATCTTTGAACTTTGGAGTGGCGTTCTTACATCGACAATAGGTGGTGCCTTTATTTTCTCTGCAATACCAAGCTATTTGGATTCACTACCAGTGTGCTGAGGGCAGCAGTTTCATTATGCCATATATTTATATTTAATCACTTGGTTCTCATAATAAAAATTATTAACTTCAACAAAACGATTCCGAATGCAGATTTTGAATGAACGAATTTCACTTTTTAATGCAGTTCCACGTGAAGACATTGAAAGTATAAAGCAGTTAAAGATAGCAATTTAATAATTGGTAGTGAATAAGGAAATGTTAGTTGGGAAAACTTTTCCAAGGGAGTATTTTTTAAAAAAGCTTGACAAATATTCAAAGGGATGACTGTCATAGTATTTAGAATATTATGCCAAAAATCTAGTGAAATATTCTCCTCTAAGGTCGCATTTCATCAAAGATACCATATCATCAAATTATTTAAGCATAAAACCCCAAGAAAAGCTCTAATTGTATTTACACTTGACACATGAAAGATGACTGAATTAAATTTATTAAGCTGCTCTCGTCTGCAGGAACCCACCCTATTTGATAGGCACGAACATTTTTTGGGTACTTCGCACATGCAGTATTTGTGAGCCATCACATTTAGTAATTTATAAGTCGATGTACTGAACTCTCATTCAGCTGAATTATTTATGGAAATGCTAAGCCT
The DNA here is from genome assembly GCA_017591395.1 of Schistocephalus solidus. Lineage (NCBI taxonomy): Eukaryota > Metazoa > Platyhelminthes > Cestoda > Diphyllobothriidea > Diphyllobothriidae > Schistocephalus > Schistocephalus solidus. Next base: position 13,474 of record WEDG01003322.1, on the reverse strand, counting down.
GAAATCGGATGAGTGGACGCACAACCGTGAAAGTCTCTTTGAAAAATTACCAGACGCTTACAGTCAAGAAAGAACCTTACCAGAAGAATCATTGTAGGTTCTTACTGAATGGGAACTCATGCGAAATCAACGGTTACGTTTTAGCTTATTCCCAGTGGTCCTGAGCTTTTAATGTCACTGGGAAAACGCGTAAATTGTTAGAGAGTGAAGCAGACAATCGAACCTATGCCTGTTCCTCATGCTTCCCAGGTCAGTAAAGGCCTTTTCATACCCTGCTAAGTAATGGGCACGTATGTCTGTTTCCTCCTTAACTCCGTATTTTTCCCCTTATTAGATTTCGAAAAATTTAAGCTTATTTACCTTTACCTCCACGTGGTATTTATTATCACTACCCCATTGTCTAATGGCAGAAAGATTTTTAGAGGGGGTGGACCACGACTCCAGTTATTAAGGGCTATTTCAACAATGAATTACATAGAGAACTGAATATTGAGATGGGGAAAACCAATTCATTGACGTTAAAACAAATAGAAAAGCACACTTAGGTGTCTCAGGGTGATAGGTTAAGAATTTAACATGATTCAACTGAATCAAATATACCAATGGGCTGATCATAGGGCAGTTCAGTTTCCTGCAGAAATTGAACTTATTTGTGCGTAACTTTCTCGACTGCTTGCCTCAATTCTTGTCAATTGTATTCTTAACATTGATCGTCTCTTGTCCGAAAACATTGTGCGTCACTGGGCGTGGATTTCATGCGTCAGGAAACGGAATTTCAATTTTTTCTTATGCCATCATCATTTGTGGGCATATCTCTCCACTCTGTTCCCAACAAGACTCTTTGAAAGCTCATAATCTTAAGGCAAGCACTTTCGCAATTTCTTAACATTTAAACAACTCTTAACTGACTGCTATAAAGGAATCAACTAGTTCGAGGTTAACTATACTCCCCAGAATAGCCGCTTGATTATATTCGAAGCATGATCAAAGGATTTGACATTTGTAAGGCTACAAAGATACTGTTAACTAAATATAACAGTTATTGTAGCATAAACACTTTATTAAATAGCATTATTTGATAGGGTAGTGAGCAATTTACTACTGGAAGTCACAGGACTGGAAAAAAACAGTAAAATAATATATCATAATTTTTCCCCTATTTGTCTTTGCATTGCAAGTTTTTCATACACAGGGTCTCCGATGAGTTTCAAGTAATCCATCTGAGTATGATATACAGCTGAGCTGAGCCTCACAACATTTTAATCAATTTGAATCTACGGTTTTTGAAGTATTCCGAGAATACTGCGTTGATTGTTATTTCTTAGAGCGCAAATATATAGATGAGTTAACAAAAGGGAAACAAAAATCCAGTACTTTCTCATTAGTACGCATACCTTACTGCAGTCCCTACATTAATAAGTCAACCCAAAATCCAACAAAATGCTATTGGTGCCTTACAATCGCTACATTAATATTCCCCCTTATCTTGCAATCCTCTTTTTCTGAAGATTTTTTGGAAAGCTTTCCGTGACAAAAAATATAGGCTCAAAAATCCATAACCTAAATTCATGCGTAAATTTATGGGCGTAATACCTTCCCTGGCCTTCTGCGATCCTGTACTGAATGTAAGGTATTTTGCATAAGATTAATCGTTTTTCACTGATTCGCATATTATTGCAGCCAACGAGTGGTCTTAATTAATGCGTCTTGGCAGAGTTTTTCCCGAATTTTACTGGAATCACTAAAACACTTCATCTTATAAGAGTTGCTTTACCATATAACGTGTACGCTGGAACTATTACTATCATTATCATCATTCCAGTAACGTAGAAGTCAACTTACTTTGCTTTTAGAATCGCAATGATCTGTTCTGGTTTTTCCTAGTTTTTTAATTCCTTGTTATACCTATGTTTCAGGAAAGAATTTGAGTTTGCTCGTTGCCAAATAGGGGGCAAATTGGCCTTTCCATGAGCTGATAAGCCACCCCTATTACATGGTAGTGAGGGCGTTTTTTTTCATTCGTTAGGTGAATGTTGCCTTACAATTCGGACCAATAGCTATTTGCTCATAAACCGATGACACCGCTGAATGCATGCTACTTTACACTCGGTACCGAAATTATTGGTAGGTTCATCTAAAGAAGCACTCGCGTCGCTTGAAAACGGCAGACCAGCGCTCTGAGTGGCTCATTTTTCTGTAGGTCCCCAGTGCTGCATGTAAAGCACGCCCCCCTAATTGGGTCGCTTGGTGGATGCAATGGACAATACGGGGGCCAAATCAGGGTGCGGTAGGCCTTATACTGCCGAGGGGCGCATGCCCAACATGGTAACACGTAGATGCCAACTCATGCCGCACCACCCACTGTTGACATTTTGGGCTATGGTGGGATATGCTTGACATTCGCACTACCCGCGCCTCCGGTCTTCGTAACTGTGTCTTGATACGGGGCGCAGGTTGGTTAGGGAAGAGAGAGCGAGTGCAAGAAATGCAGTGCAAGTCTACGATCGCTATAAACTAACTGGCACGATAGTCACCGTCTCTGGACCATCATGCTGCGGAGCCTGTGGTGGACATCGTTGGGCTGCGGCGGTCAAACTGGCGTATGTAAGCACGCGCAATATTTGTTTTGCTCATCTCCACTGACTGGTAGACAGGCTGGAGAATAGATGTAAAGGGGTGCTGGGGTAATGTACAAGAATATTTTTACAAAAAAAACACCTGAGAAATAAACACCTCGCGGTTCCTCCATTTCGGATGGAGAGCATCGGGCTCTATTCGTAAATAAATAAAGTGTTATGCTGCAGTTCAAAGGCGTTTACTATTCTTCGGCAGGCAGCAGATGCTTACATGCTCCACGAAATGATATGGGGATCGCAAATCGCACGCCTAAAATTGAGAATGGGTAAATTATTGCGTTTTTAAACTTTAATAATAACCCCTAACTTAACATGAACTATAACCATATCATTAAGACTAACTCTTATTTCTCTGGAAGTAAGCATTGAATCACCCTGTATTATGAGCGGTTTCTGTCCTCATGTAATGCGTGGGGTCATATAATATTTTCCTACAGCTGGGAATATTATTTTTGCTTGGAGTAAACTAACCGGATAAAAATGACTTCATACGTTTTTAGTGGGTACATATTCAGTTGAACATGGTGGTTGCCTAAATTACAAGTACAATAAGCAGATAAACTTTTAGTAAGAGACACAAGCTATGGCAGATCCCATTATATTATGAATGGCCATAGGCAAAAACTGAACGGACATGTGCATTCGGACCACACATTATGTGATATTAGCACATATGCAAAAATTTGATATTGTAAGTGGGTTTGTAATGTTACTTATCTTGTACTTTTATTCACTTATATTTTAGCCATGCCAATATTCAAACTAATGAATTAGCCTCTTATCATCCGCTTGTAAAATCCATACTTGATAAATATGGTTAGTGAAGTAGTGGTAATATACCCGTCAATTGTTGATGTCTTTTTCTTATTGTTTAAAATTAAAATATACCATTTTAAACGTAAAGTGCAAATCTATGCTTGGGTCTACATTTAAGAGAAAATTACGGCATCTTTAGATTTACACGCAAAAAAGAATATAGTTCGGTTTTAAAAATGTTTTCACTAATTGGATAAGTTTTAATACAACTTATGTTTGCACTTAAATTAAGACGTTCCAACCAATAAGATGCATAATTTCCATCTAAAAAAATATGCAGCCCTAACTGTTATTAATAAAATGTAACATCTGGCACTTATAATATATTGCAAAGGATATAATCTGTATTTTATATCCCATGAGTAGGATAAATAAGTAGATTGAAATGATTCTATTTGAAAGAGCCCTTCAAGGTCATAAAATCGTATGGTTAAAACTTTTTCAAGATGGGAACCCATGCTATCAACGAGTAAAAGCTGTGAAAAGGACTTTTTCTACGCAAACTCTTATAGTAAATAATATTCCAATTTCGAAGGACATCAAAAATTTATTAATGCGGTCGAAACGAAACTCATTTAAACCATGGCATCCTAGCCGGACTGCAATTTAATGGGATTATGCTTCACAATAATTGCCACAAGAACACCAACTTAGTAGTCGTTTTAAATAGAAAACAGTGTTCCGAATTTTTTTTACCATGTCACGTGATAATTTACCACGAAATTACTGACGCACACCGAGAGAAATGGCAAGAAAAGAGTATGATCCTGCTGTTAGCTACCTACGAGAGTTTTATACGAATCGAAAAAGCATGTGCTGTTTCGGCTTTCTATCATTGGCTTAATGAAATAGGTGATAGTACAGAGTTTTCACCCTCGAATTGCAGTCTGCGTTCAAGAGATGAGGGAAAAAACATTTAAAAAACCCTCTAGCAATCCAGCGAACTTCTCGATTTCCTCTTGGAAAGAAAATCGCATGATCGTTTTTTGCACTTAAATATGCAAACATATTTGTTTCTCTTTTTGTTGTGATTATAGGGAATGACGGCAGGAAGTGGTAGACAATAACCCTTCCAAAGCAGCTGGAAAGCAACGGAAATGCCGTTTTTAGGCAAAGCTATTTGACACGTTTCCGCCATGTGTCTGATCCAACTGAGACGGTCCCTGGGCGTAGTGACCCAAATTCAGGTAAAGTAAACAACAAAATGGCGTAAATGTATTATTTGTGTGCCTACGTCAATTAATCGGGTTATATTTAATTAATTATGATGAAAACCATGAAAATTTTAATTTGAAAAATTAGATGGTAATTGCACGTTTGGAGAAGCCTACCTCCAGGTTGGTTTGCGATAAACGTCTTACAGGTAGGGGAAAGATATGATTGGTGAGCGGCTTTTCTAAAAGCGTCTATGATGGGCACTGGGACGACCGTCTTATCGCTGCGTCAGTATTTTGCAAGCGTTTAAGACCGCTCTTTAAAATTTCTCGAAGACAAATTAACATAACACACCTGTCTCAATACGAGCGTCTTAAAATCCAAATTATTTCAGCTTTAACAGTTATTCTTTGAAATTTGGGGGGTTATGTTCCAGAGTCTGTTCCGATTTAGGAGAAATCGCGAAGGTATTTTTACGCCATTAAAAATTCTTATTGCCAAAGTTTATACCCTATGTTGACCCAATCCATGTTCTTAAACCATTTTCGTTTCACTTTGAAGTAACCTAAACACTCTACCCCCAAAAACACGAAAGACATATTTGACTAAATAATATTTGGCTACATAATGGGAACATGTCGCAATAACGCATCCACAATACAGTATAATAATGTTAGTTCTGTTAGATGCTGTTTTTTAGCACATACTGTAAGGTAAAATCAAGTAATGAATGGGATTTTAGGCTTGATGACGAATGTATTCGTTTTAATTTGCGGAATATAAACTGAGTAAACGCATGTTGAGATTTCATATAACGAAGGTGCAACTAAATAAAATAGAGAACGTACATAATTTACCTAGAGAGCAAATGAGTATTTGATCGATTTAATAATATTTAATCATGGACAGAAAAATAAGAAGGAGTAAAAACACATGTGCGAACTACTGAAAAGAAAAGGAAGAAAAATACAAATGGACATTTAACAATTTTACATAATAAATAGCAATCTGATTGCAAAGCACAAACACTTATAACATACTCAAAATGGAACATAAGAACATTTGCAAGGTTTTCGTGGATGGCACAAATCTGTGAGAAAAACCTGGGTATAAATTAATTATGCTTTTAAAGGAAGTCTTGTGAATCCATTAATTTGCTTATCTCAAATACGCGAATGAATGAGATATGATTGTATTGTATTAATCATCTGCTGAAGAAGACGAAGAAGAGGAATAGCGCTATGTTGTTGGCGTGAATTTTACTCGTACTGACATTATGGGAACTTCCCTGCTTCCATCATCAGAGTAAGTTGATTGTAGCTCCGGCGGTTTCAATCAGTAACCACGCTACTCTGAGGATAAAAACGTTAAAGTTTCTGAAGCGTCAGAATAAACACAGTTCGGTACATGAACACTCATTTTATTCTTATTTCTCTTCTTCGGCAGATAATGAACGTGATATGGTATCTGAACCTCAAATATTGACACACATAAATGGTGTTGCAGTATACTTGAGTAGTTTGCCTGCAACCATTTTAAAAAAAATCGAAAGTCTCAGTGGAGTTTTAAATTAGGATATTAAGTTCAAGCCTTTTGTCAACCAACATTCTTACCACCTGAGCTACGGGGCCTCGTGTGTAGATGTGCAAAATGAATACTTTTTTCTGTGTACACTGCCATTATACAAACATCGATATTGCTTAGGAGGTTAGATGCAAATTTTGTCAGATATTCGAAGTTTCTTTTGATGAATGCTATTCAAGAAATGTTCGGAAGGCCATTCTCTTGATTCGGCACGTGCTTCAACGAGTAAATTGACTTTAGATTGGGTGCAGTGTTTGATGGGGCATTTCAACTTCAACTTAGTGGAACGTTTTTTCGTAGTGCATTTATCTTTGATCCGACGACAACAACCACGTTGAAAGCCCAACCTTGTCTGAACACCATCATCCCAAGTCATAATTCATAGGCATCATACAAACCGAAACCAGTTTGGCGGACCGTGTGCGTAAATCGCCGTTTATAGTTTCAAGTGGCATATAACTGGCCATGTGCCTATAATCGGCGGCCATCATTGTGCAACTGGACTTCATTTTTTCCGAGCTTAATCAATTAATTGGTTAAAGTTCCATGAAATAGACCCCTACTGTGCTATTATCGTCCCCATCGTAGTGGTCACAGAGACTTGATAAAACCCAAAAATGTTTCGAATGGTGACTGCATTGAGGCCATGGTTATGAACAATTTTCGCCAGAGTTGACGGAAGTTAAACAAGTTTAAGGTTCTGATCTAACAGTAAGAATTGTGAGAGATCGATACCTGTCCAAAAACTGTGACTTCCTCTTGAATAGAACCACTCAAAGTAACCCTGCAGCTGCTGTAGTTAGTTTTAGCAAACCTAACAGCATTATATCTAAGGGCATTGAAAATAGTGTCAGTTAACTTTCACTTGACAGTTTCAGTTTTGTTGGATTCCCTTGAACTGAAACAACTGCGAATGAAAACGCGTAGATTGATGAGTAGGCAGTCATTCGAGCTGTAGTCAAAAAAGGCAGTAAAGCCGAATTGCAGTACTTTCGACGGGTGCTTAGAGCAAACGGCTAACCACGCAATTTTGTCGACAGTTGCATGCGCAATCAAGACAAAAGACCGAACCGCACCAGCTCCGAATTTTGGCGAGTGCCTTCTTACACCACTCGGAGTTGGAGTTGCACACCAACCAGACACAACAACACAACTTTGAGTTTGGTAAGCGACACACAGAAAGATCCCGTCCATTCAGTCAGCACATCCAACCTCATTCTGAAGCCGCTTAGCCTGCGGAGGTCACTTGTGTATTGGACTACACATCAGGTCGATAACTGCGAGTAATCCCGTCCTTAGTCGGTTTAACTTGTGCCGGCAACAAGTTCATTAGAGAGAGCAAAAAGACTGCGGTTCAACAAGCTCGGGTTTATAAATTCGTTCTGCGTTATAACTAAAAAAACGTGCCTTTGAAATTATTAAGCTGCACTAATGGTCTGGTTTAAAAGGCTGCCAACTGAGGACACAAATAAAAATGGGGCAGGCCAAAGTAACTCCTTCTTACTGTGGCTTTCATGCCGCTTACACGTGAGGTTCACGACCCTTCGTCAAAACCTGGTACGTGTGGCACAAGGTGCTATTTCGCTTGCGCAAGCGTAATTGGGACGTTCCACCTTGCATTCACTCGGCTCATGCCCACTAATGGTCATCGCAAATTTGTCTTTTAATACAAAGTTAATAGGTGTGGGAGAATTGAGGGAGATGTAGTGCAAGTCCACCATCTCGTGGGTGAACCTCGATGCTTGCAAAGAGCGCCTAAGTAACGAAGATCATAGTGTCAGGGTTCAGTTAATAGAAGGCGGAAGACACCATGAGGAGGGATTTATTCCGTGAGGAACGCCAAACTGATTGCCTAAAAATTACTAGAAGCTGATAAGCTCAGGGTTGCTAGTGTGAGATCTGTCTGGAAGGACTGCTATGACGTTGTCTATATCTGTAAACTCGTGAGAGCAGTTGAACCTCGTCATTTATATTGACCAAACGATCGGATGCATCCATATCACCATAATCATCAGACCAAGATCCGGTTAGCAGACGGTAGACTAAGGGATTTATTGTATGCAGAAGCCCGAGTTGCTATCATGGATAGTATTTACGGCTGATGAGGCCAGGGCGTTTGGAAACAGACCTGGGTTGTGACTGAGATGAGGGTTCTAGGGTGTTGGCTCGTGGGGCAGGTTGGAGATTTTGCATCCATGCTGGAGGTGCAGTTCATGCGGAAAAAACCGTTGGACAGGCATGTGTGTTCGTGTTCCAGGCTGCCAGACAGAAAGATAAGCGCATCTGCGTGCATCATCAGCGAAAGAGGATAACTCAGGCATTCAAACAGAATTTGGGCGCTGGAAAATTGCAGTCAGCTACCTGGTTTGCGATCGTGGGTTAAAGTATTTCTTGCTAACGGAATAACTAACTTTCCTTTTGCAACGAGTGTTTGACTGCAATTTCTACTTCCACCTTTTGTCAGTATGGTCTGTTAAAATTCTAAAAGCGTTCAAAGAGGGTAACAAAAGAAAGCGACGTTGCGATAGGACAGCCACCCTATCAAATCTTCTCGCCAGTCTGCTTAGTTTGTAGAAGAACCGGAAAGATATTGACTTATCCAAGTCGAACATGGTAACGTTAGACCCCGAAATAGCGGGGAGGACGTTCCTATATGTCCTAGGAATCCCGAAAGTGCCCGAATTTCGCCTATAAATCAATATCTTTATATGCTTACAATTAAATGTGTCCTCAAAACCCTTCTTGTTCAGTTATAAATAAGTTTATAATTAGTATCGCTCTTTAAAATTGGACAAAGCTTAGCAAGCGTATTCAGCACTGTTTTACAAAGTGAGTGCGGTAGATGCCGTGCATGTCTAGTATCACTTAAAATTAATTTCCACGCAAGTCACCGTCCCTGCACCACACTTCGTCGGATTACGACGGTCGAACTAACGGTCGCGTGGTGGATGAGCTGGACCAGCACCGAGTAAAATCAGCGTAGGCAGGCGTACCTCGGGTTGCGCTGCCATAACCAATGCCGAACATGGGGGTTGTGGTGGCACGCGTAGGTGCAGACTCCCGCTGCACCCCACTCACCCACTCGGTAGGGAGCCCCACTCGAGCCCTCCTCCGATCTTCTTGGCTATGTCCTGATACCGGGTGCAGGTGGCTAAGGGAAGAGAGAGTGTGTTAGATGCAGTGCAAGTCTACTAGCTCACCCACTCTGTGGGAGCCCAGCTCGAGCCCGCCTCCGATCTTCTTGGCTATGTCCTGATACCGGGTCGCAGGTGGCTAAGGGAAGAGAGAGTGTGGTAGATGCAGTGCAAGTCTACTAGCACTTTAAATTAATTTTCACACAAGTCCCCGTCCTTGCGCCACCCTGCTGTGCTACATACGGTTTACATCGTCGGACTACGATGGTCAAACTAACATTCGCCCTACATCATGAAATTTTTAAACAAATTTATTTAACGTATTTTCGATTATAAAGGATAAGCAATATGGGGTTGTAATGCTGATTATCGTGTTTCAAGATATCAAATTATTTAAGTCAAGACTTTCGCATAGGCTTCTTTCGGGCTGCTAAAGATAACTACGCCCGGTTAAACGATGGCTGCTTAAAAGCGCTGAACTAATCGCGCATTTCCAATGTAATTGTGTATTTTATATAAAGCAAATACAAAAGTATTCATTTCTGTGCTCATTTTGTATCACATTGGGCCTTATGAACATTTTATGCTTAAAAAGAGGGTAAATCTTTGTTTGAAAATTTTATATTATGAGATTTTTACGACCGTTAAATATCCATGCATAGGTTGTCATATCTGCTCAATCGTTAATGCTCTTTGTCAAATTTACATCTCAGTTTGACTTTATTGCAATTGCGTCTTGTTAACAGCATGTATAAATGTGTGATTTTACAATTACCAAAGTGCACTATTTGCAGGTTTAAAACCTTCAGCGCAAACGCAACTGCAATTCGGAATCAAATTTATGCGGGAATTTAAAAGCGTTTTAGAACTCAAGAATACTTTTTCACGAAACAAATATGAAGAGGGCATGATTTTCTACCACTTAAATACAATACGGCATCCTTTTCTTATTGTTTTCGTCTATGAAATACGTAAGAATTCATAACGGCATCGAAACAAAATCGGAAATATACTGGGTTTTATGTAACTATAAATTACCAAGTTAATTTTTTTATAGCAACTGAATAGAAGCTATTACAAAAGTCGGCATCCTATTTTGTTTGAATCTTGTTAAAGGCTAACTAGTATTACAACCCCACTTGTATAGGCATTTGATTATTTTGACTAACATTTTATAGGAGAGGCCACTTCTGAACATCAGTTAGTTTTTCGTGGTTTTTCTTGCACTTTGCTACGTGCAAAAGGTCACGTGGTCGATACCCTGGACCACCGAGGAACCAGATTAGGTCACGGTAAGCGTTAATCGGATTGCTAACCCATAACAAATGCCGCAAATTTGAGGTAGGATCTAAAGTCTGGCTTCAGGCTCATGCCGCTTGACAGATCTTCCGTTTGTTGATTGACAAAGTATATGCCGCAGCCCCAAAATCAATCGATAAATCTCAACAAACTTTAATTTCTGAGGGTTCACATTTCAGCCTTCAAAGGGTGATTTATTTAGTTGCTTAATTTTTTGTTTGAATTCGTTTCAAGCGTGTGATATACTTGTAGAATTGGCAAACTTATCAGACTGTCCACTATACAGCTTTCTAAGTCCAACGTTTCCTTCTTCACACAGTCTCCCTTAAATATTCTGCGGGCTTACATAATTAGCGGTTCCTTGGAAGAATTCGATTTTTTCGCCTCATTTTCCAGCGTAGAGGAATTGTCCTGGTTCACAAAATGGCAACGACGCTCTCTCTCCTAAAGTGCGGGCGAAAGGTGGGATATAAGACACTTGAGTGTTTTGTGTTCAAGAGGATTAAAAACTGCCCCAGTCGAACCTGCTATACGTGCAGCTGAGGACTGCTCAGAAAGTACTAGATGTCGAGGGCGTGTGATCACGTGACACCTCTACAATAACTTGGGGCTCATAAATTCGGTTGACTCCCCCAAACGAACAAAAGGACCTGCTGGCTGGCTTGGCTTCATTCGCCCTAGCCACAGAGATATCCGTTGTTTCTCCACGCAGCCATGTAGTCAGCATCATCCTTCACCTTACCCTTCCTCGGAGAGAACTCTAGTGGTCCATTTTGCAGCCCAGGGTAATTCAAGTTTTCTGCTCACTCTAATATAATCGTGAACTGCGATGGAGTTCCCCTGTCCACTGCTATGACTACGCAGGTCTGTTCTGTCTGCCGCTTGCGACGGAGGACATTAGACAATGTAACCTAAAAATGTAAGCAACCACACTGTTGGAGAGGCAGATTTGGTAGGAGAACGTCAAAACAAGGTAAAAATGCAACAAGAAACAACAACCAGATTGAAAATCCCTTGCAACACCGTCAAAATCCAGCAGAGTGAGAAAGAAAAAGAGAGATAGCAGGGTGATACTGGCAATTAAGGAAGTTCTTTCCTTCAATATAATTGGAATTTACGCCCACATCTGAGATAAAATTTGTTTGTGCAAACACTCAGCCGCAGGAGACAAAACATTATGCAGAGGACTTCAAAAGGCAGATATATATAAATATATATACGGTAATGGGGCGCTCATCGATCAGTTACAGTACTCACTCGTCCCGTTGTGCCTTGGGGCTTATTCTCAAGTCCCGCCAGCAGCCGTAAGGCAGCTAAGTATATAAGCAGAATAACATGACCGACAAAGACAAGGGAGACAGGAATAGCCATTTCTGGCTTATTAGCCACAATCAGGCAGCCATTCCCAAAACCAGGCGAAGCGGCAACCGAGACTCGAACTCGCGACCTTGTTGGGCAGAGGTCCAACGCTCTACCCACTGCGCCACGAGCTCGTTGTCTTGCCGGTTTCGATCAAGAATATTGACAATGGTAATGGGGCACTCACCGATCGGTTACAGGACTCACTCATCCCGTTGAGCCTTGGGGCTAACTCTCAAGCCCCGCAAGCAGCCGTAAGGCAGCTAAGTATACAGGCAGAATAACATGACCAACAAAGACAAGGGAGACTGGAATGGCCATTTCTGGCTTATTAGCCGTCATCAGCCAGCCATACCCAAAACCCTAGGAGCTGCGGCGCCCAAGCTTTGAACTCGCAACCTTGTTGGGCAGAAGTCCAACGCTCTACCCACTGCGTTACGAGCTCGTTGTATTGCCGGTTTCGATCGGGAATATTGACAATGGTAATGTGGCACTCACCGATCGGTCATATGACTCACTCGTCCCGTTGTGCCTTGGGGCTTACCCTCAAGCCCCGCTAGCAGCTGTAAGGCAGCTAAGTATATAGGCAGAATAACATGACCAACAAAGACATGGGAGACTGGAATGGCCATTTTTGGCTTATTAGCCGTCATCAGCCAGCCATACCCAAACCAAGGTGCTGCGGCGCCCTAGCTTTGAACTCGCGACCTTGTTGGGCAGAAGTCCAACGCTCTACCCACTGCGCCACGAGCTCGTTGTCTTGCCAGCTTCGATCGAGAATATTGACAATGGTAATGGGGCACTCACAGATCGGTAACATGACTCACTCATCCCGTTGTGCCTTGGGGCTTATTCTCAAGTCCCGCCAGCAGCCGTAAGGCAGCTAAGTATATAAGCAGAATAACATGACCGACAAAGACAAGGGGAGACTGGAATAGCCATTTCTGGCTTATTAGCCATCATCAGCCAGTCATACCCAAACCCAGGAGCTGCGGCGCCCGAGCTTTGAACTCGCGACCTTGTTGGGCAGAGGTCCAACGCTCTACCCACTGCGTTACGAGCTCGTTGTCTTGCCGGTTTTCGATCGAGAATATTGACAATGGTAATGGGTACGGTACTCACTGATCGGTTACAGGACTCACTCGTCCCATTGTGCCTTGGGGCTATCTCTCAAGCCCCACCAGCAGACCGGAAGGCAGCTAAGTATACAGGCAGAATAACATGACCAACAAAAGACAAGGGAGACGGGAATGGCCATTTCTGGCTTATTAGCCGTCATCAGCCAGCCATACCCAAACCTAGGAGCTGCGGTGCCCAAGCTTTGAACTCGCAACCTTTTTGGGCAGAATGCCAACGCTCTACCCACTGCGTTACGAGCTCGTAGTCTTGGTAGTTTTGATCGAGAATATTGACAATGGTACAGGGGCGCTCACCGATCGGTTACAGAACACACTCGTCCTACTGTGCCTTGGGGCTATCTCTTAAGCCCCG